>KK117796.1:1025701-1063620 GCA_000611955.2 Stegodyphus mimosarum
TGTAAATTCCATGACATTAGTCAACCCGGACCAGCCTGCAGCCAACCAAACGTATGAGTGAAGGTGGCCAACCGACACCCAAACAAATCATGAAATCTCAAAAAAAAATTTTTTTGTTGGAAATAAATCCACTAAATTCCTAACACTTACAAATGTGTGTATGTCTTCTATTTATTTATTTTTTCTAACTTAGTGAACAAGAAAAACAAGCTCGATGAAATAAATGTTCTTAATTAATCAAATTGAACCTTGGATCAACTCTTTTAAATAATTTGCTACAATGAATTTTTTTAGTTTTGTGGTCCTCAATGTTTTGGATTAAGTAGTTTTTATTTTTTCTTTAAATTTATGTAAACTAGAATCCTCAACCGAATCTTCATTTATGTATTTTGTCGCTGTTGTAGTAATTTCGTCAGCTAATTCCCTAACAGATTGGTTACACTTTTGAGAAATGTTTGAGAATTGCTGTTGAATGTCCTGAAAGGATTCAACTCGTGCAAATTTATTCTTTAATAATTTTTCTAAATTTTCAAATTTATTTTCCTTAGCTGCTCTTGGATCATTAATTAGGAAATCTAGAGCTTTATCCCTACAGTTTATTTTCAGAATGATTATTTTCTTTTCATCTGACCATTTTTCTAATTTAACAACACTATTTATTTGATCAAGAAAGAAATTTACATTTTCAGATAAGTTGCCACTAAATGTGGGCAGAGCAGAAGCTAGGGAAGTTGCCATACCAGTGTTAGATCTACCTTTAAGCTTTGACATGGATGAAGAAATATAGTTACTTACGTTGCATTAACTTACAATCTGCTATTTCTATTTTAATGATATTGAGATCTACATTATTTTACACAAACACTTAGCACTCTCTCTGATAATTTACATATACGTTTGCCACACATGCATATAAGAGTAGATAGCAAAATAAAGGTAATTTTTTTTTAAAAATAATTTAGTAATTAATTAGGATCTCCTACAGCTTTAACCATGCATATATCAAATTAGTGATGCAATATAAGTGCATTGATCATTAACACTTCTGGATTCTAATAATTCTGAACATTATTTTATCATTACATACAACAATCCAATGAAATTACTGAAATCAGCTTTTGATTCAAATATCTTAAAACTTTCATTAAATATGCACATATATATAACAATACATATGAAATTGAATTTTTGAATTATCCAAAATAGAATTAATCTTTCATGGCATATTACCCATCATTTATCATAAATTTTCAACAATATAAATCATATGTGTAGCAAATATACTATAGGTCACACATTTTATTTGAATTCTCAACCTGAACTAAATGATTTTAAGTTATTTCTTTTGTCATGGCACCATATGTAGTAAAAATATTTATATGTAGTAAAAATACTTAAATATTTTAATTTCTTATGTAATTAAAATTGTGTTAATTTCTGTAGGTTATGAGAAATATTAATTATAATTATTCTGGTATAAAAGTAATAACCAAAATTTTAAATATTAATTTTATCAGCGATGAACCGCAAATAAGAATGAAGAAATCCAACTACCCAGTATAGGATTATAACATGTGATTAAGAGTACATCACGTTGTTTCCGCAATAACCCGAATGATAGGGATAAAATATGTGACCTACAGAGAATAGCAAATTAAAGTACTTACCCCAGACGTTGGGATTGTTGAAGAAGAAAATACAAGTTAATCATCTACAATTCACTCTATTTATTTTTCCAATCAGAAATTTTTACTGCTGAGCTCACACAAATAAAACAAGAAAATTAAATAACCAGAACATAACTATAGTCCTAATATAAATGCAGAACGTCCACTCGTTTAACGATACACTACAGAGCACGATCCATTTGCATCGCTTTCTATAAATCACAAAAAACCTGGAATCGAAAATATATGTAGACAAGGAATATACTTATCTTGAAATTTCATATGATGTTGAAGCTTCTACCAGTGAATTAATTTGGAGCAGTGCACCACGTGGCGATAGACAATGGAAGAGTCTTATATAGCACAATGAGATCGTTCATGATTCTTGCTTAAAAATATCATAATTCAATCCTGGATGAATTTTCAGAAACTGCATATAGAATGAATATATTCAATAAAAAAACTGCAGTTGGCTTTCTATAATTCAGGAAACATATCATGGGACTTTTCAGGAGAGTTAAACGTGCATCAAGAAGCGAGGTGGTAGGTGAAGAGACAGTCGGTGAAGAGACAAGCCGAAGCCCGTCCTTCACCCTTGAACTCCCAGCAGCGAAGAGGGCAGAAACCGGTCCAACAACTGCCACCAAGGGCTTGGACGAAACGATGACGATTCTTGAAGCGATAGTTTGATGATAGATGCCGGCTTGCTAGCACACAAGACATTCGTGATGTTGCAAATAAGTTGAACGTTTCCATCGGTACTGTTCACAATATTGTCAGCAACATTCTGAAGAATCGAAACGTTTGTTGCAAATGAATACCCTGCATACTGTCTGACCGCCATAACAAACAGCAAATGGGCCTCAATTTACAGCATTTGGTGCACTACATGGCTGACCGTGACAACTTTCTGAAGCACACAGTGGCAGGGGATGAAACTTGGTGTCACCACTTCCAACCAGAAGGGAAGTCCATAAGCATGCAATGGAAACATCCCGACTTGCCTAGGCCCAAAAAATTCAAAACTCAGCACTCAGCCAGAAAGGTGATGTTGACAGCATTTTTCGACATTCAGGGTCCCCTACTACTGGAGTTTAAGGAGCCACACATCTCCATCAATGCCCAAAGGTACACCTAAACACTTGACAAACCGCATAAGATTATCAACACAAACGTCCAGGTATGCTGTCGCCAGGTGTCATCCTTCTGCACGACAATGCAAGGCCACAAATCGCTTGGGTGTGTGTCAAGGCACTGGCCTGCAAAAAGTGGGAAGTCTTGGAACATCCAGCTTACAGTCCAGATCTGTTGCTTTGCAACTATCACATCTTTGGACCGCTGAAGAAAAGCCTAAAGTGTCAACACTTTCAGTCGGACGACGAGGATGTAAAGGGTGCAGTTATGAACTGGTTCCGTGATCAACCAACATCGTTCTTCGTGGATGGAATTCGTAATCTTCCCAAGCAATGGGAAGGCCTGCCTTAACGCAATCGGTGATTTCTTTAACAAACATTGCATGCATTTCAATCAATAAATATTGCTGTTTCTATCTATGTATCTGTCTCACTTCTGTCGCTACACATCTCATGGATACAGACCTCGAATCACTTTCATTTGAACATCCCTCATAGTTTGATATAATTGGATATATTTAAAAGAAGGTTGCTGCTTGCCTAGAGAGATGCCTGCCGATCAGAACAAAGCTGAAAGCTTGATGTAGGCCCATTTGGCAAGTTTTGAAAGTTAGTTGTGCTCTGCCTGTCTGACGCAGTTAGTGTCATAACTTCACGTGGAGTTTTTAAGCCAGTTAATGTATTTTAAGGTTCCAATAAGCCACTAAAATACTAGGCACTAAAAGGTAATAAGTTGTTTTGTATTATTTTAAGTCTTACTAGATGCAAAGAATTAAGTTTTACATTAATTTTTATATTTTTGTGCTGTATCTTGTGACCATGGTAAAGAATAATGAAAGGCTTAAAGATTAATGAAAGACTAATTCACTTTAAGATGCAGACGTAACTTTTAAGGGTGACCAGTTAGTTACAAATAATTAAATTAGCTAGTTAGATACCCTTAGACATTACAGATTTACACGGGCACTATTAAATTTATTTTCTGAAAAAGCACTATTAAAATCACAATCTATTAACATGCCACACTTTAAAATACATGTAACTTAGACATATAATTCTTAAACAATATTAAAATAACTACACATTAAAAGCTACAAAACATTTACATTTTGTAGCAATAATACTCAACAAAATATTTGTGCACCTTTTTGATTTGAAGCCTTTCCATACATTCTGTCTATTTTATATCAATTTCCTTCTCTTTAAACAACTTTTCTAACAATTAGAACTTTGTTTCAATATGGAAACCAATATTCCCACTAGTTTCTATATGTTTTATCTCCTAACTTATCAGTCACTCAACTATGTACCTATGAGGTTTTACTTGACCTGATAAAAGCTAAATAGTACAAAACCCCTGACAGACGTGAAGCAAATTATCGCTATGTCTCCTGAAAGTAACTGCAAAGTCAGATTTAAATAAACCTCTTATTTAAAAAGACCTTAGAATATAAAGGCATGTTCTTATGATAGCAAAATTAACTACAGCTTATAGTGAGCCAATTAAACAGGAGTAGTCAAATTCAAACTAAAAATGTGGACTAGTAGGCAAAGACTACACAATTTAATTTTAATCTAAGCTGGCTGTAATATGCGTAACAAACTCGTAACTCATGGTAACGTAGTTATCGTTAACAAATTCAAATATCGGCAGCGATGAACAATATCAAATTACCAGAGCTGGTAGGAACTAATGCAGCGTGTAAGCGAAGGCCAGAAACAAATTCTGTCTTACAATCCCAAAATCTTAGTTTAAAAACTATCTAAGTGATTTTCATTCTGGCGAGGAAACAGAAAGGGAAAATTATAGCAAAGGCTGAAATTATAAACAACTGCTTAATTTACATAATAATAACTGTATATATCTTTAAAGAATAATTTTCTTCCTCTTTATGTATTTGGTTTCTTTCTTCAATATGTTTCCTCTTCATTTTAGAATTTTTGGATTTAATTAAAGATTTCTATTATTCTAAAAAACTAAATACATTTAGAATGTATAAGAAAAGGTGCTAATTTTATTTCTTAAGTAATATGGGCATTCAGAATAAATATGAAATGATATATGGTAAGAGTTAGTTACAGAGCTGGTGCAGCAGAATTTTCATAATTTACTTACACAGAGAAATAAAATCCAGAAATGGCAAAATTTTTCAGTGCCTGAGGACAACCGAAAATTTTGCACCCCCTTCTATATCCAAGAATGAGAAACATTTCATTCTAAAATTTTTTAACATCAATTTAGCACCCCATGGATACTGCACTCGGGGACAGAGGTCCCCCCTTGACCCACCCTAGCTATACCATTGATGATGCATTGAGACATATAAGCTTTTAAATTGTCAGTTTTTAATTTCTTTATTAAAAGAAAAATTCCTTTCTATAAATGCCTGTCCTTGTGATAAGATGGGAAAAACCACAAAAATGCAACTAACATGTTTCCTCGAAACTGAACCCAGATGGAACCAGTCATGCAATTGCTTTATTATATAATTTCTGTGGAGCAGAGGGACATTCAAAGGCAAAAGTTCTCTCGAGTGGTTGATGATAAGGGAAGAGGGGTAGGACCTGTCCCCCAAGTGGAACTGAGCAAAGTCAGAATATCATCCGTCTGGTGCTCAAGGCCCATGAATGACACAATCTTATACTGCCTCATAAATTTATTGGAATTGTTCTGGTTAGGCTAGACAAGTGAGATTATTCACAATAACAACACATTCCATTCAAGGGATTGTTCTGCCCAACTTTTAAATGCACCTCTGCAGACCTCAAACATATTAGGTCATTATTAACTCCATTATTACAAATTTTGTTTATATGTAAATAATCAAATAAAAATTTTTAAATATTAGTGAAATTATTCGTAAACTGTAGTATCTCTTGTATAGTGCAAAATGAAAGGCCTCAGAAAAACTATCAACGAAGCATTGCCAGGAAAATAAGATTACAGGATTAAGCCAATTTAACATTAAGCAAATGGCAAGATAGGCAGCTTGGCCCTATCTCGCTGATAATAGTTTGGGCAACTAATTTTTTTGGGGAAAATATATTATAGGGTGCCCCTTCAGGAAACTGGCAATGTACTGGTGCCCTTCCTGTTAATGTGCAACACCGTCCCCAGTAAAACGACGTCCAAAACACTAATATATAATAAAACATAATTAAAACAAAAAATATATAATCTCAATAAGCTGCATTTTAAATCAAACAAGGAAATAACATAAAAATGGAAAAACACGTTATCTAATCCATGCAGTACAAAAAGGAAATACCAACTTACTTTATTTAGAAATTTCTGTGTCTTCAGTGTGTGGCAAACAGAATTCCTTAACAGCACCTGAAAACTGCCTAAAATTATCTGAACTATAATCTGTACACTGTTGTCACCACATAAATTCACAAAAATAAGAACAAAAAATATCCTCCGTAGTGCTGGATTGTCAGACTCCATGGTGTCAGACAAAGACATTCCAAGCCATCTGAATGGTCTTTACGTTCGACCACACGCATTTCCTTCACACAAACAGGACACTTATACTGAGTAAACCTTCATTTACTCACCAGTCAATTAATCTTTTTTTTTCCCCCATTCGTTCCACATCGTACAAAAACTTCAGATTAATCTTATCACAGGAAAATAAGCAACATAGTTTCTAAGCGACATATAACGCAGAAATATGCCCTAAGAAATCAAAATCGCCGCAACCAGGCATTACAACCAATCATGTCACAATAGGGTTTCCGAAATACACACAATAAAATATTCAGGTTACCTTAAATTAAACAACAACTTGGCAAAAAATGAAACAACAACTTGGTGATAATCCAAGGGGTAGCCCAAAATATAGACCATCTTTGGTGCCGAATTTACCAATGTGGAACAATCACCACATGTCGTCAAACTTGGCAACCATTTGCCACTGCTTTGAATCACTCCCAATGTAACTTTTTCCAGCCCTATGTATACTTTCCAGAAATTTTTGAAAAATCAAAAATACTGGAAATGTCTTAGCAGCTGGGGAAAAACTGCATCAGTGAGAGCATCAGTTTTCAGTTTAGTTCAGATATGAATTCATAGTTTGTTCAGAATATTGAAAGATCACTGTGCAAGCTTACGTATTTTAGGCTTTTCATATTCCCTTGTGTTTAATGTTCTTAATAGTTTGAAATAGTATGTATTGATTGTACTCTGTCATACCGAGAAGAGCTATATGGGTACTTTTGTGAAATGTTCCAGAAAAGCGTTCCTTTCGGGAAAATAAATTTTACCACGCTACCATCAGTCCTGCGTGCATTCAATCCATTATGAATCCATACACACGTAACAATATTAATATAGCCAGTCAGATCATAGAAATCACTATATAGTTCTTAGACTATAGAGATAGTGGTGTCAGAGAAAATTTCATTTTTTAAGTTTTTTTATTTATATATTTATTTAATTATTTTAATGAGCTCCAGAATTTTCAGAATTTTTTAAAAATATGCTCCAAAATATTCTGGAAATTAAAAATATTATTCAGGAATACATATACTATATTGACAAAATAACTCACTTTTTTCCCTTTATCATGGATCAACCTTTCAGTATCTTTCAACATTTCTTGTTTCCACAACTCAAAAAAATAAGTTGCATCTGTGTAAAATTTCAGCCCGTCTTTTCCATCCTCCCTAGCAAAAAAAATCAAAAAGCATGTGTTACATTACATTTGAAATGTCTGTATCAATAAAAAATCAATACACTCTTTTTCAAAAACTATGCACTCCAAGAAAGAATGGAGACAACTACAAAATTCACAGTAGTATAATGTTCAAGTAGAAAAACAAATTATCAAAACTGTAGAGAAAAAAGCATTTTATTTATGAGTAGCAATAAAAAGAATATGAAAACCAGTAAGTGGTAAAGCCACTCCTGGAGCTATACGAGCCAATATTCAGTTGGGCATGAAGTCTTATTAAGTTGCCCCTCTGCAGCAGACTGCGCCACAAATGTTGCAAATGGTCAGGGAGTCGGGATGTATTTGTACACTTACTAAATTTGACTGTCCAACATGTGTCAAACAAATTCAATAGGCAGGAGGCATGGAAATCTGGCAGGCCAGTCAAGGACACTAACGCATTGTTTGGAAAGTCATCCCGATTGTTGCTGAGTATTACCCTGCTGGGAAACAGAACCTGGATGACCTGCTAACACTAGCAGTGTGATCAGCTGCAAAATGTCATCAATGTAGCTGCGAGCAGACACTGTACCTTGCAGCATGACTAACCCTGTGCTCTAGCTGTGTGCTACTTGACAACAATGGTAATCTGGACTGCTCAGCTCTCCATCTCCGGACACGTATGCAGTGGTCCTCAAATTGAGAGAAAAGCGTGATTTGTTGCTGGAGACCACATTTCTCCAATCAAACATTGTCCAGCTTGAGCAAGAGCAGCATCATGAAAGACGACATTGCTCATGATAGAGTGTCAATGGCAAGCGAGTTAATGTTGAGATCTAAGCCCAGTGTCGCCCAATCTTCTGTGAATCAATTCCCTGGATATCCCGGGATGCCTGCGAGTTGGCAAATGGCACTAAATCGATGACAGCGTAACTGTTGGTGTGGAAGAGGCAGCCTAAATGCATGATCAACTCATGCATTCGTGATTGGGGATGTCTCATTCCACTGCGGCTTTCATTGAGTCACTGGTTTCAGTAATGGACAACAACCATATCATTTCGAACAATGTAGGCTGATCTGCCTGTTTGACCAACAAGCTTCTTTTAGCCCTATGATGCAACCTCTCTCAAAGTCTGACAACTGTCCCTAACAGCACTGAGTATGTCATGAAGGCATCTTTCATACAATGTTGTGTATCCAAGTCATCAGCACGATTGTAAATGCTTGTCCGAGGCCACACTTGTCCTTTTACATTCCACCACTGCGCACTTTAGACGCATACTGTATCACTCCATAATGCTGACTAGTGCTGCAAGTTTACTCTTTTAGATAACTCGGCACACCACAATCGCATGCCACGTTTCATAATTGCAACTCATTTTTTTCTGAATGCAGATATCTATATGTTTTGGAACAGAGTGTATAAAGAAGCAATTTAATGTAAATTTGTACTTCTTCATTTATTTAACACAATTTTGTATGAAATTTATGCAAAATATACAGAACATATAGAATATTCAAAAATATACCCAAAATTGCTATAGTAAAATAATAAACACAACATACAGAAACATACCTGATATGTGATATTGTAATGCCACAAATTATCTCCCCCTCGAACATACAGTTGTATACTATGGCCATTTTCTCAAATTCTTTTGAAAGGTAAAATGCCTTTCTCTTAAAATAATTTTCGATGAGATTCCAAATAGCATCATTTTTCAATAGATGGAAAATTGAAAATATTTTATATTTGACAATGAGAACTTGAGAAAATGTTCACTAGCTTAAAAAATACAAATGTGAAATGTGAACTACATGTGTATGTACCGATCAGTAATTGTCTGTTTCTCCCCAAAGTTGAAAATGTGCCAATTTTCATATCTTCTCAAGGCTGCAGTCACTGGCAAGTACCTATTTATATTTGTGAAACAGTCCTAGAAATACTGTTGTGTTAAAAGAAAAAAAAAATTATATTTTGTATCAAGCAACTGAACTCTTTCTTCCTGATTTCTTGTATGTCTTGAAATGTCCTGCATAATTAAAAGCACTTCATATGGAGCTTATTGTATTATTTAAAATGTGCAGCATTATGAAACACAATGAAAAATAATTGAGAAATACAGCAGATAACATTTTATTGCAGTGCTTTAGTTACTAGCTTGACAAATTGTTCAGATGTACATGACTAGTGCTTCTTTTAGCCCTATGATGCGACCCTTATTAAAGCCGGACAGCTGTTCATAATGCCATTGAGTATGTCTTGTAGGTATGCCATTGAGTATGTCTTATATGTAAGGTATCTTTCATTACAATGTTGTGTACACAAGCTGCAAGTGTGGCTGTAAATAATAGTCACTCGCCACACCTGCCCTTTTACATTCTACCAGCTGCATACTCTAAGACACACATTGTACCGCTCCACAATGCTAGAAGGTGCTGCAAGTTTAATCATTTACACAACTCACCAAAGCACACTGAATGCCACATTTCATAGTTGTGGCTCAATTTTTTCTTGGTGCATTATTTGTTTTGCAACAGAGTGTATTATAATTCTCTATAACTCATGCCTTTTTTGCTCCATGCATCCTTTTCACCATTGTTGGATCATTCCCCCTTCCTTTACCAAACTCAAAAAATATATATGGATTTATTTCGGTTTAGGTTTTTTTTAATATATGTTTTTAAATTAAACAATGAAAAGGTATAAAAAATGTTGATAAATACCAAAAACTGAATAAAAGTTTTTTTTTATTTATATATATATATACATATATTCATGCACTAAAAAGCTAATAAAAGGCTGACCAATTCCCCTTCTGAAAGTATGAAATTCCCCACCTGGGGAAACTGCCCTTGGTTAAGACCCCTGCTTTATGTCAAACTTATAGGTACACTTGGGCCAAACAAACAAGGTTTAACTTTAGGTGGGCCGCAAAAAAAAAATCACTATTCATAGAAACGTAGATTTATTTCGAATAATACAATAATAAACATATATATATATTTATATATAGAAAAGAACAAGAAAAATTTAATGTTTACGTCCTGATACTTGACATCTCTTCTCTGCTATTATCTTTCCTATTTCGGGAGAAATTTTGTTTGCAGTGATAACTTTCAGCGCTGACCCAAGGTGAGCATCATTAATACGGTTTCTAATAGGAGACTTATTACCTTTCATGACTGAAAATAACTGCTCGCACCGATAAGTGCTACCAAACATGGAAATAATTTCATATGCGAATTTTCGAGTATTTTCAAACCTGGCTGGTAAATATTTGTAAAATTCAGGCACGCCCACTTCAATGAATTTTGCTTTCAAATTTGAGTTGCATTGAATCTCGATCACCTCCATTTGCATATGGCTGGGTACTGAGTCAATACTTATTGAGAAAATCGAAGAAAAAAAAAAAAATTTGTCTTCGAGGGAACTAAAATCATTAAACCTCGTTTCAAATTCAGTTGTTAAATTTGCAATTTTTTCTGCGTATTTTTGATACGAACAAGTATCATCTAAACTTGATTTGTTCATGCTGCACGTCGGGAAGTGCGTCAAATCTTCATTTTTAAGTTGTTTTTCCCAAAGAACTAGTTGACATTTGAATGCTTTAATTATGTCAAACATGTTCGTAATGATATGATCTTTTCCTTGTAACGATAAATTTAAATCGGTTAAGTGTTTGGTTATATCAACCAAGAAAGATAAATCTTGTATCCATATTGGATCGTAAAACAAACTTACGTCTTGATTTTTCGTTTTTAAAAACTGACATATTTCTTCTTTCAAATCCCAGAATTGTTTGAGAATCTTGGAGCAAGATAACCAACGTACCTCGGTATAGTAGGACAAACCCGAATATTCACTATCTAACTCACTTAAGAAAGCAGTGAATTGACGCTGATTTAAACCTCGAGATCTTATAAAATTTATAACTTTTTTTATATATGACAAAACATTCTCCATATTTATTACTTTCGTGCATAGAACTTCTTGATGTATAATACAATGCATATGATGAATGTTTGAACCGTGAATTTCACTAAGTTTTTTTCTTAGTAATGCTACGAAGCCCTTGTTTTTCCCGGTCATTGATGGAGCGCCATCTGTAGCTACAGAATTTAATTTTGCCAAAGGTAGATTGTATTTCTGCAGAAGTCCAAAAACACAAGTAAATATATCTTCTCCTGTGGTAGTACCAGGCATCGGTATTAGTTCCAGTAATTCCTCAAAAATGTTAAAATTCTTGTCACAAGAACGAAGAAACACTGCTAATTGAGCTTTGCCACTAATGTCCGTGCTCTCGTCACAGGCAATGGAGAAACTTTCGAAACTAGATGATTTTGCTTTGATCTGATCACTTAAATTCGCGGCTAAATCAGTAACTCTTTCCGCAACTGTATTTCGAGACAATGAAATTGATTGAAAAGCCTTCACATTTCCAGGACAAACAATTTCTCCAGCTTTCATTAGGCATTCCTTGATGAAATCACCGTCAGTAAAAGGCTTCGAATGTTTAGCTATCAACTCGGACAAGACGTAGCTTGCATGTACCGCCGCTTCACTTTCTTGCAATACTTTACTAAACATGGACTGTTGCTTTTTCACTCCTAACTTGAGCTCTTTCAACTTTTCTTCTCTCATTAATCCTTCGTAATTGTTATATTTCGATTTGTGTTGTTCGTAATGACGTTTAATATTATATAACTTTGGTACATTAATAGTATTATTACATATCAAGCAGATTATTTTATCTTTTATTTCACAGCAAAAATATTCTAATTCCCATTTAACTTGGAATATTCTATGTTCGTCAGCGATTTTTCGTTTAATTTTACTACCACCTGGTTTTGATATAGACATATTGAATACAAAGTTAACAAAATTCATTCTTTCCACAAGAGATAAATCAAAATGCTGAAATATTTCTTCAAAAATATTCTAACAATATCACAAAATGTCAAACGTTTAGCAAAAATCAATTCAAAACAGAGAAACTAATTCTATCTCACAGCGAAATCGCTACAAATCAATCACAGCATTAAGTAAACAAACAGTTCGCTAGAACTACAGCTACTACTGAGATGAGTTGTTTGTTCTCGGGTTTTATAAGCTTTATAATTAATTTCTCGAATATACTGGAAACATCTATAAATATCTGGATTTTTGTGGATGGCAACAGCAATTACGAGATATCTATTTATTAGGTATTAAATGCACGCGTTGTTCTATTTTTAACCTTCCAACGCAGCTGTCTTTTCAAAAATCGTCTGCGTTGCTAAGGCAACATGAAGCAAATCTAATTACAATTCTAAATAAAAAAAATAACTAAATAAATAACTATGAAATCCGTAACAATATGAATTAAGAAATAATTGATAATAAAGCAAAGTGCATGCACATGCATGCGCCAATATATCGTACAAAACTATGATTGGAAAACTGAGACCGTGAGTTCGGCCACATTCGGCTATCCGGGGATGCGTACAAGTTCTGAGTGCACGTGTCCCCCAAAAGCAGAAGGTAGCTGAACCCAAGCTACTCACATGCATTTGTAATTTAAGTAGAGTGTGTGTCAGCTCGCTGTGAGTAATCTAACAACACTGAATGAATTATCGTTAATTACTTAGCAGTAAACATTTCATTTTTTTCTTCGTCGATATTTTATTTTATTATTATATATTATTATTTGCCGATACATTGGCCGGGCTGCAAAAATATTTGTTGTGGGCCGCGAGTTTGACATCCTTGTGCTACATATACAGCTGTACTATGTAAATGGGGGAGAGGATTTGATGACAGTATATTCACACAGTGTTACGAAACATTAAAGCTTACCTGTATGGATTTAATTTGTCTAATGGAGGAGGTTTACCACAACTCCTGTAGATTTCAGCCATAGCAGCAGGCATTGAGTCACGAGATATAACTTCTTGGTCATAAACAATTGAGCTTTTAAAGGCTTTTCTCATGTGAATGTCTTGCAAAGAAACTGGAATACATAAATAAATAAACATCTATAAATACATGTATGTGATATTTTACTCTGCCTACCTACAAAATATGTTACTTAAATTTCAACATAATATAGTCAGTTAACAGAAACAAAGCCAATACAGTGTTTAAAATTTAATCTTCAACTTTCTTAGAAACAAAAAACTTAGAAAATTTAGAGTACGAACTTGAATTTAATTTTTTAACTAAACAAAAATAAATCATCAGATGTCAATAATTTTTATTTTAAAAAAATTGCTGAGGAAACTTTAATATGGTATGAAAAAAGATCACTATTTCCGATTCTCTTGAAATGTATGATTTTTTGATAAAATCAACATCAATCTAAGGTTTACTAATTTTAAACTATAAAGAAATGTGTTATGAAATGTTTTTTAAGCCATAAAACATTCATATGCAACATTTCTCACATTTTTATTCAAATTTCTTCCATCCGTTTCAAAAATCAAAAATTATCAACAGTTAGCATATTTACTCATGTATTTCCTCCTTAACTTTTTAAGCATAATGTTCTGAAAATTTTTTAATATTTTGGTAATTTTCCCCTTCCTTAAAGGATTCAGAAAGTGAGTTTTTCTAAATTTTAAATTGGATTCATTCCCACAGTAATTGTTTCTGTCTTCTTAACAGAAAACAAACTTCAGCAAACTATCTGTAAAGGTCATGCCAAACCTTTCCCTTTCCACTCACTAAGAGCGGTAACATGCTAAAAGTACTGAAGCATTCACACAAGGGCTTTCTAGAGGCATAAGTCCAACTTCACTGTTTGTAAGACCTTGCTATGTGACAGGAATTGGTATAAAAAGATTTGTCTAAATGCTCTAGCTTGTAGTTGTTTATGCCAATTTAGTAGAAAAATCAATCAACCCCACCAAAGCAAACATGAACTAACATTTGGTTGATGATTTAGCACATTCACACATACACAACTTAAGTTTCCCTCACTGACTATGGCATAAACAGTGTTCCACAGTGTGAAGAGCTAAAGATGTTTACAATCTTCAGAATATGTCAACAATGATGTCTAGACAATTTTATGAATGCTCTCTAATAGCACTTTATTAAATTAAAAACTTGTAGTTAAAAGAAGCTTTTTTTTTCACATGTGTGTATTATAAGCACAGTGTACCAGTATGAATTTTCAGCACAATGATAATGTACTATCACATCCACCCTGAAGCAATCTGATGATTTTTTGATAGATGGAAAAGTATGTAGAGGAGATATAAAAAACGTGCAGTGCTCTCAGCTGGACTTGACCCCTGGACCTCTCAAATACCCGTGTCAAGTATGCTTCCAATTACGCCATGAAGGCATGAGAAAAGAAGGGAGAAAATACCTTAAGTAGAATTTATTTATGGGTGCAAGTTGATTTTTTTTTAAACTATCGATATTTATCATAAATTGGCAAATATTATCAGCATACATATAGACATAAAAACATTTTAGCAATTTAAAATACAAATTTTAATTATTAAATAAGAATTACATGGTTAAAAAAATATATAAAAAAAAGCTTTCGCAAAATCATTTTCTAAATTTACGTTCTGTTCTTCCAGTGTACAAAGGCCTCACTGTGGCACACCCTGGGTAATGCTAAATCTACTACAGTATTCAGAATCTAGTGTTTTTTTATCGTAGGCAAAATCTCTTACTCTTTTATGCGCTTCCCAGCAATGCTCGTTTCAGCACTCTTTTCGAAGCCCTTTAGCGTTCCCCACTTCAGGCACACAGAATTAAAACAATAAGTGCTATCTTCACAAAATTTTATCTATGTATTCCTCTAGGCCTGGTTAGACTGCCTACTTTTTTTTTTTTTTTTTTTTAAAATTCCAACTTTAAAAGGTAACATGCTGGAAAGGGCTAAGGAAATGGTGACATTGCTTTACTGAAAGATTGTTACAACTATAGTTTCCTAAAGAATGTTGCTCGCATGGCTGCCAGAGTTTGGCATGTTCTGGTAATTTGGCAATTACAACTAAGGTTGTTGTGATAATATGTAGTAAGTACTGAAAATAATTGTAGTTACAAGACAAAAGTTTCAAAACATTTTCGTTGAAATTAATGGTTCCAAACCTGCTAGTAGACAGTTTAAAGTTAAATCTAATATGATTGAATACTAGAGAGAAGGAGATACACTGATAGAAACAAATTCAAATTAGAAAAAAATTCAAGACTGAAAACCAGAAATTGATATGAAGAGCCAATTAATGTGGCAGAACAGAAAAATAAATGGAACAGCTGTATCACAAGAAATGATACAAACAAAAATGAGGCATAAAGGGAAGCAATGTGGTATTCCAGCCACACAATTTAAAGCAACCACTCATTTCAAGAGATGAAGTAGACGTAATCTAAGGAAAACTTCCACAATGGCTACGAGAGGATTATAACGATCAGGTGTAAGAATTTCACAGGCTTGTAAACCAGCAAAAAAAAAAGATTCTGACTATGATCTTAGCTGAAGAAAAGCAAATAAAACTCCTGTATTTTTTAACATGCCTAGTAGCACTACAGTCAATCAATAAGAGCTATCTTTTGTGTTAGTAAAAACAGTATTTCTGATTATCTGCACTGTCCATTAAAATTCCTGAATTTATAGCCAACTTTGGGAAGTAATCACAAACTCATCGTCAACTAATTTTACTCATGAATACTTTTCATTTGTTATGTTCTAACTGTAATCATGTCCTTCAGAAATTAAATTATTTGTGTAATAGTCCCCATTCAATTTTCTTATGATAAATTAGTAAAAACAAACAGAAAAATAAACGAATAAATATGGCATATCAGTACCCATATTAATAAAAGTGGTTTACCCATACCATAAAGTCAATACAAAAACAACAAAGAATATTTTAAGAGTACAAGATATATATGCAAAAATTAATTAATACATGTATTTGAAATGGGAATAAAACTGGATATATTGAATGTACAACTCAAAATTTGTGAGACAAAAGTTTTCTGAATTCCTGATTTGAATTTACGTCTCAAAAATGGAAACGACTAATCATTTAAACTGAAATCACAGACTAATACTTTTTAGCTATGATTCTAGAAAAATTTCCTCTTTAGCACAAATATAACATTATTAGTTGCAAAATTAACTCTTGAATAGTCAAATGTCATCTAAAATGCATTTGACCTATATAAGGTTTTATGTTAATTAACTCAGTTATCTTATTAATTTGCCTGTATTTTCACTTTTGTGAACCTCCACCAGAATGCAAATTAGTTTATAAGTGCAGAGTGACTGAGTTTAGATAGAAAGTTTTCCATGACATTTCTGACATCACTCTGCTATTTATTCTTCCTGTTTGAATTGCATTTACTTGCTTTAGCTTTGCAAATATTTAGGGCTAAGGCTTATTTAGGATGTATTAATTTGTATTTTACATTCAGTTTGACTTAAATACTGAATTATACACAAGTTGAGAAGTTTGTATTTATTATATTTTCATGCACTGTCAGGAAGTTTTATTTTAATACTTCATTTTGAATTGTGATTCATGTAGTCAGAAGTTAGACGAGATAATAAGTTATTTGAGTGTCTTTACAATTCTAACAGATTCACCACTTTAAGGTAGTGTAAAACCATTTACCCCTAACCCTAAAAGATCGCTTTTAACCCTCTCAGCATTATGGACAGAAAATTCCATTACACACGAAAATTTTTTCCAGCTTTTAATGTATCTGATCTTGGGATGGACGTATATTGCAAAAAAAAAAAAAAAAAGGAATCAAGTTACAGAACAAGACAGTCGTTTCTTAATTACAATCAAGAAAATACCATTAATTTATGACATTTTGAGAAAGTTAAAAATTTCAAGGAAAACACCATAAAACTCAACCCTGTAAGATTATTTGCAGCACATATGATTTATAAGCATTTGAAATAATATTTACTAGTTTGATTCTGTTATACAGTAGGTTTTTAAGGAGCATAGAATGGAGGGGATTCTGACAAAGCATAAATAAATATAATTGCAATAAAAACTTTGAACAGCTATGTTGAAGAATTTGAGCAAAGCTGGTAGTAATTTAAGTAATTTCGATAAAAATTTCAGCGAATGAATATATGAAATCTGAACATGAACTGAAAATGGCACAAGTGAAAATGTTTATCACAAAAAGAATTTAAAAAGTAAATACATGTAGAGAAAAAACTTCGACACACTATGTACTTCATAAGTTCATCTTATGCCATAAACATGGAAAAAAATACAATCCTGATAATAAGGAATAACTCAACAGCTTAAGAGAAAAAGCAGAAGCTTTTTATTTAAGGTCATCAACAGTATACAGAAAATGAAGAGAATGTAATTACAAAAAACACCATTCATACTGGTCCAACATATCAAATGGTGACTAAAGGATCATTTGCTACCTTGCAAGTTATGTTACACAGCAAGTTACATTGGATGTAGTGTAGAAAAGGACACTTCTTGATTTGGTGCCAAATACCAAAGCTACTACTGGTTTTCTGGTAACCCAGAATCGACTATGTTTCTCCAATGTTATGGCAGCCCTTTTTTGTTGCATGCCAATTGTTTTTCCTAAATTAATATGATTGAAACTTCTTAGTTTGGTGATCGAGAACTATGTGATTTGTAATACACATAACACATACTATAAATCATGTATTTTGAATTATTAGAATTTTAATTGCTGCTAACTGACTTTTGGTTTTCGTGAGCTGGCTGATCCTAATTAATCATTGTCTCGTCAATTCCACAGACAAGTATAGAACAAAAGGGTAAGAGAGCTGTAACTGACCAGTCTATGAATGAAGGTTTAATTAGTTCGTAAAAGTATATTTCAGGGTGCCCCTTGGCAAAAATTGGCGATTGACCAGCAATGCACAATTTCAAGATGGCCAATACACAAACCCAAAATAACAAGTCAAAGAATTGCACAAACACGGTGTCCATGTACACATCGATCTATTTTCACTTACAAAACATCAGAGAATTGCACAAACTTCGGCACTGCGCACTCCCTTGACTTTGTCCAAGTACACATCGATCTATTTTCACTTTAAAAAAAACCAGGAGAATGATGACATTATATAATGTTAAAACAAAGTTTCTTATCACAAAAATTGAACAAAATTTGTAGCCAATGAATACTCAATAAACTGCATTTTAAATCACATGATGAAATAACATAAAAAAGAAAATACAACTTATTGCATATACACACTACAAAAAGGAAATATCAACTTAACAATATTTAGAAATTTCTGTGTCTTCAGTCTGTGGCACACAAATTCCTTAACAGCATCCAAAAACTTTCTAAAATTATCTGAACTAGAATATGCATACTACCATCACCACATAAATTCACAAAAATAAGAGTAAAAAATATTGTCCGTAGTGCCAGACTGTCAGTGGCATTTCTTGCATGAACCTTTCTAGCAACAAACCCATTCAAAGCCCTCTGAACGACGTTTACGTTTGACCATATGCATTTCCTTCGTACAAACAGGACACTTATAATGACTACTGAGTAAACCTTCATTTACACACCAGTCAATTAATACTTTTTTTCCCCTTTTGTTCCAAATCGTACAGAAACTTCACATAATCTCATCACATACAGCCATTTTACTGTGTACAGCACAAAATAAGCAACGTATTTCCTAACTGACATCCAACACAGAAATAAGCCCTTACAAATATTTTCCCATCAGTCAAATTCACTGCAGTCACACAACCAATCACATCACAGTAAGGTTTCTATAACATTCAACTACTCAGGTTCTAAACCTGAAACAACAATTTGGCGATAAATGAAACAACTTGCGATAATCCAAGAGGCATCCTAAAATATAAACCAACCAATTACTTCTTGCTATGAATCTGTAGTCAAGGGTCAATTGGATGACTATGAGTGGGTCTGTCGATAGAAAGATGCCTGAAACTGGCATTCATACCAATACCATTGAAGGCATGTGGAGCCCCAATAAGTGCAAGTTTTGCAAGAGGGGTCTTCAGCAGTTGTCAGATGACATTTTGTATTTCTATTTCGCAAAGTTTTTTTGGCGTTCCCAGTACTGGCGTCAAGAGAAGGAGGATCAATTCCAGAACTACATGATTTGCATTCTGCATGTGCAGCAGTCACCTGGTGCTGATGATGAGATGTAGCCCAGAACACCCCAGGTGAGTATGTTTGTTGTTTTCATAATATATGTTTTCAGCGTTGTTTTGGATGACAGCCATCTTGGAAACATTGCTTCTTGACATCATAAAAATTGCTAAAAACATCAAGAAGCACCTGATAGTAAACTTTTACTATTATATTATTGGTAAAAGAATGAAGAATTTGATACCATTAGATGAAGAGTTTAGTGATTCAAAAATACACAGCCTGTACTTTGTAGCTCTGGATGACATATGGGATGATAGGAACAAGTTCTCTGTATACAGTGAAATGCCAAACATAACAGTAACATATTTAGAATACGCTACAGTTTCTACTTTCTGGGACAGAAATTATTTATTTCCTCTTAAAATAAGTTTAAACATTAACATTTTTAATAGTATTATTTCATTAACATTTTTAATAGTATTATTTCATTAACATTTTTAATAGTATTATTAATTAATACAATTTTATAAGCATTTTGTATTGTGCATTTACATTTTTTTAATTTGAGGGAGGTGTAACGTAAAAGCATTCCAGATAGATGAATAATCAGATCAGCAGTCTTTTAAATATTATTTTAAAACTTAATAAAGATTTCTTGGGTAATAAAAGTAAAATATTAATTCATTACAAACATACATACAAAAACTACTGCTTGAAACAGCTCTGAACAGTTGCATGGCGCAACTTTCTTACAGCTACATCTAAATAAAAATCTCTAAGCCAAGTCTCTCTTTCTCCCTTTTACGTTAAATTCGAAAGGAAACCGCACAAGATGGGTCCTTATGAGTTCCTTCTGTGGAAAATTACTTTCCGGTCATTTAGGGGACACTGGGTGAATTTACACTGGGTCATTTAGGGGACACTGGGTCATTTAGGGGACACTGGGGACACTGGGTCATTGCACGGAAACCACACAAGGGGTGCTCTTAACACACTTCTGTACACTTCTACCCTTAACACACCTGAAGATTATTTCTGTTGAAAACAGGAAGTCTTCTAATGTAAAATGGACGATCCTCACCTGAGGATTGTTACAACTCCTTCCCTCTGGGGGGGGTCCCCTCTTTTGATGATTTATCTTATAATTGATGATGTGGAGTTACTCCGTAAATTTAACTTCCTTGATCCTTGATCTTACTTAAATATCACTGTTAGATACACATAAAGTCAGCACTAAATAATGAATTTAACACAAAAAATTTTTTATACTATGCTGGGATAAGATGGGATAAGATATAAAAAAAATTTTTATACTATGCTGGGATTTTTATACTATGCTGGGATTTATACTATGCTGGGATGCCAAGGATAAGACAATAGGAAGTTATATTGAGTACAGTGTAACAAAAACACATAAACAAACACTAAGAACTAATCTTAATCACACAGATACAAAATAGAATTTTACAGTTTCTCTGAAAACATGTACACTGGTTATCATAAATTAAGGAAAAATCACAAAAATCACAATTACTGAAAAAGTTACATGTAGAATTTTATGAAACTTACCCACAATATACAATACATAGTAAGGTATCAACTAACATAAAAAGAAATTACCAGACAATTATGATAGTAGAGAAATTAGCACATGTATAAAATGAACAAATCGAAGGAGTCAGTTTGCTATAGGAAAAGTATCTTCAATATGGAATATGATCGTCTTTAGAAGCAATACAGCACATACAGCAATGCGGGATACTTTCAATTATGCGGTCTATCAGTTGCTTAGGAAGCGAGAGAACTCTTGCCCAGCAGTTGCAAGCGTGGCAAGAATCTGGGAAGGCGGATTGAGAGCAACTAGACGTCTCCCTAAAGCATCCCAAACGTGCTCAATAGGATTCAAGTCCTGGGATCGAGCTGGCCTGTCCATGCGCATAATTGTTTCCTGTTAAAGATAATCATTTATGATGCTTGCCCTGTGTGGTCTTGCATTGTTGTCCTGTAAAAGGAAAGCATCACCTATTGCCCCAGCATATGGGCACACATATGCATCAAGGATGTCATCTCTATAAACCTGAGCATTCACGGTTCTCCTTGGAAAGATATGGAGGTCTGTACATTCACCCAAAGAGATGCCATCCCAAACACAGGCACTGCCTCTTCCGTATGCATCTCTTTCACGGATGTTTGATGGATGATAATGGGTTCCAGGTTCTCTACATATCAAATAACGCCTACTCTCGCTTCCTAGAATAAACCTGGACTCATCCATAAAGAGAAGAACCCTCCATTGATCAGACGTCCAGTGGACATGTTGTCGTGCCCACTGCAAACAGTCCCTCCAATGGCGTATCGCGAGCGGCACGCAAATGGCTGGTCGCTTCACATACAGACCACCTTTGTAAAGCCTTCTACGCACAGTTGACATTGACATCAACCTTCTGATGATTGCAGCAAGGGAGGATCTAAGAAGAGGCAGAGTAGCGGTTCTATTCCTGCATGCACATAATGTCAAATATCGGTCATCGGCACTCGTAGCAGTTGGCCGTCCTTGGCTGAACCTCCTAGATGCCGAATCTGTGGTTTGAAATTGCCTCCAACATCTATGAACCACAGAAGGACTCACATTCAGCCATCTGGCCACTTCTGCTTGACTTTGCCCTGCCTCTAGTCTCCCAATGGCTCTCCATTGTAGTTCTGAAAGCAAATGATGCCTGGAGGTCATTGTTACGAATTGGCTATCTCAGATTTCTGATGCATCTGAGAATCAGATCAAATATGTGAGCTTGCTCTCAAACATGGACTTTTATGCTCCTCACAGATGACGTATTCCGAGTGCAGTGAAACTAATTTGCATATTGCAATTTTACTCAGGTGCTCTTACTTGGCAACAAATTCACATTTCACACGGTTTGACTTATTTCTAAGGAAGTTATCGCTATTTTTGTGATTTTTCCTTAATTTATCATAACCAGTGTATATACAATATACATTCTTAAACCTAATATTGATTATGCATCTAGCCAGGCTGAAAAGGAGAGCCTTCGAGATATATGATTATCAGTTTCTCGTAATCTCTCTGCGAAGACCTGAAACTTGATCCTGAACTACTGCACTTGACCTCAAAATAAATATACACATTCCGTCTGGCATTAGCATAAGAAAAAACCACTTCATTATAAGTATGATTTACATCTTTTAAGAAACGTTTACAATCATTCCCTTTAGACACCTCAGCATAAGGCTCTAACATAAATAAATGATGAATTGTGGATCTTTCTGTTTCCTCTGGTAAATTTACAATACATTTTGTTTTGGACAAACCACTTCTCAGTAACAGAAGTGATCTCTTTTACTGGAATCATCAGATGTTTGGAGGATAAACAAGGTGCGGCTGGTGTATTTTTCTTTCCCCTGAGTATGGTGGACAAGAGTCCACAAGTATCTAAGTGTATTTCTTGAACTGTTTCAGGAATGACCTGAAGTTTCACACCATTCTCCAGGTCTTTAATTAGCATTTTGTTTTCTGTAAGATAATTCCTTTCTGAGGAAAAGTTTTGAGAGTCGAAACCTGCTAAATAAACGGGTGATTTCCCACCATTACTTTCTCTTTGTAAGAATTTCGAGTCGTGATTAATGAATGAAAACTCGGTTCGTTTACCTCTGTGTCAAGCAGGAGTAATTTTACCTTACCCCTTTCTTTTGTTCGGGACGAAAGGTTTCTTTCTTCTGTAACGAGGGGCGAAACATCCTCTATGGCCATCGGCTTTTCTTTAGGTAAACTAGCTTTGCTTTATAAGCTTAATTTTAGCAAAACATATGAGGGCTATTCAGAAAGTAAGGAACATTTCCATCTGACGTCGCTAGGCGCGCGCCGATCACGTATGTTTTGGTGTCTGCGTGCTCGGCATCTCAGTCAGCGTCCAGCGATCATAATGGGAACATTTCCACACTGCCTGTTTTTTCAATATTCAAATTTAAAATGTGCGCTGCAATTGAAAATCCTGCCAGTTGTGAGGTGCAGTCTGTGATACGGTTTTTGTTGGCAAAAAACCTAAAACCTATGGAAATTTATCGGCAAGTGTGTGAAGTGTACAGAAACAACATAATGAATGAAAGTTCAATCTGGAAATGGTGCATTCAGTTTAAAAATGGCCAAACTAACATTCACAATGAAGAGAAGAGTGGACGCCCTAGCATTGTGACTGACGAACTGGTCGCTAAGGTTGATGGAAAGATTCATGGAAACCGCCATTTCACAATAATGGAGCTTTTGCTTAGTTTTCCACAAGTTTCATGGACTTTGTTGTTTGAAATTGTCACACAAAAGCTAGGCTACTGCAAATTTTGTGCAAGATGGATGCCGAAATTACTTACAGACCACCACAGAGGTCAGCGAATGGGCACAAATTTGACATTTCTGGAGGCTTACGACAGACATGGTGATTAATTAGTGGATCGAATCATAACTGGTGACAAGACATGGGAGAGACACATGAATTGTGAGACAAATTACAGTCCATGCAGTGGGGGCACAAAAGTTCTCCCCAAAAGACCAAGAAAATGTTTGTAAACCTTGTCACCAAAGAAGATTATGGTGACTGTGTTTTGGGATAGGCAAAGTGTGCTTCTGACTGATTTTCTCAAACGTGGTGCTACAATAAACTCTGAGCGATACTGTCAAACTTTGTGCAACCTTAGGACAGCAGTTCAAAACAAGCACCGAGGAAAGTTGACATGCAAAATTTTGTTTTTGCACGACAATGCCCGACCTCACACGGCAAACCGCACTCAAGAACTCCTTAATTCATTCAAATGGGAGGTTTTTCTCTCATCCACCCTATAGTCCCGATCTTGCACCTAGTGAATTTCACTTGTTTCCAAGAATGAAGAACTGACTAGCAACATAGAAGTTTGACGACGACAAGGAGCTGCTAGTGCGCGTCACTGAGTGGCTAAAATTGCAGGTGGCAGAATTCTATGGCGAAGGAATTTTAAAGCTTGTCCACCGCCATGATAAGTGCCTCCATTTGTTTGGTGACTATGTAGAAAAGTAGAATTTTAGTCGCTCTTTCTGATGCATATAATATTTTTTTTTCTTGTACTTAGTTTTTTTTTAATTCTAAAACGTTCCTTACTTTCTGAATAGCCTACGTATTAACATTTCAGATATTAAAATATCTATTAACACAGATTCAAATTCTAAAATTTATGCTTCTTATTGTAAACATAAAACCAAAACAATACATTTCTCTAAGCTTTACAGAAAACAATGTCGACTTAAAATAGTTATGTGAACTTGTATAAACTAAATTATAGAAATAAATTAAATTACTTCACTGCCTCAATATAAAAAATCCCAGGTACTTACCCGCCTGGACTGTAGACTTGATATGCAGGTTGATGCTTGGAAAAAAGATGCTGTCACAAATTAATTAATCACAACTTAAGATTTTTATATATCCCGATGATCTCGACACTTACATCACTTCTTTTATCATAACACACACTTTCACAGCACTTCACTTTTTGGACTCTGATGCACAGAAATAACTTTAGACACTAGACAGTCGCGGGAAATTTAAAAAACTGCTGATGATATTTTACACAATGGCAGTCCCACAACTTGAGCTGAATTCAGGAGACTGACGCTCTTTTATATCAGGGCTGATGTCCGTAAACTTCCTTCATGAATTTCCTATTCACACCGCCTAAAGTTGAGCTGTATTCAGGAGATTGGCATCCGTAACTTTTTCTGTGGATTTCTGATCCACACAGCTTAACGATGAGCTGTATTCAGGAGACTGACATTCCTTTCTTATCCAGACAGACGTCCATAACTTTTCATGGATTTCCGATCCACACAGCTTAACGATGTGTATTCAGAAGACTGGCATTCCTTTCTTATCCAGACTGACGTTCATAACTTTACCGTGGATTACTGATTCCACACTGCTTAAAGATGAGCTGTATTCAGGATAGTGGCATTAATTTTTATCCGAACTGGCGTCCGTAACATTTTTCATGGATTTCCGATCCTCACAGCTTAACGATGAGCGGTATTCAGGAGGTTGGTGTTCCTTTTTTTTTTATCCGGACTGACATCCGTAACGTTTTCGTGGATTACTGATTCCACCTGCTGCCATCATTTTTATATATAGCTGTAATGTAAGAGCATCCGAGATGGATGAATAATCAGACCAGCGGTCTTTTAAATAAGGTAATTGTATGACTTTGCCCAGTTAGTTTCATACCAGTTTTGAATGAAAGTTTTCTAGGGATAGGTCTAATGATCTCCTGGTCTTTTTCTCCAACGACTAAGCACTCGAGAGGACTAACAAATGTCTTTATGTACCCCTAAACCACTAAGACACTATACACTTAAAAAATCCAACCTTTTGCCAGGATTCAAACTAGCTTAATGATGCTACAGCCTGCACAACCATTATACCAATGACACTGGTCTCAATTATATGCACTTACATTCAATGATACAAAACGATCTGGGTTGAAATTTATTGTACAGTACCCCTTGGTCTCGGTCTGAAAAAAATCGCCAAGTGGTATTGGTTGTTCATGAAATCTGGAAGCCTGCTGCGTGCAATAGGTTTTTCGGTAACCCTCATGTTGATAATGTTGGCAAAAATTGTGCGGCTATCGCCAAATGTGTTCTGATAAAGGTGAAAATGCGGTTTAGCGCACTGCTTGGCGATTTTTTGAAAATCGCCAATTCGGCACGTTTCTGCGAAACGTCTTTGCAATTCATTGCAACCTTCCCGACACGCTCCGCGAAAACCTATTGTAAACAAAACATACAATTCTAAACCATAAATTAGTATGGAAACTATTGCCACAAAAATATAATAAAATAATATGCAAAACGAACATTACGATCATTAAAATATTCGTCAGTTACCTTTAAATTAATTATTTACATTTTATGTTGTAATACTTACACATTTTATGCGTTACATAACCTTCCCGACACGCTCCGCGAAAACGTAACCAAAATGGCATCCCAGAAAGAAGGAATTTTTTTTAAAAGGGCATTAAAATTACAAACGATACCATGTACACACCGTTCCGTTTTAACTTAAAAAAAAATCTGAGAATTGCACAATGTAGGCAATGCACACAAATAAACAAAATAAGCTAGAATAACTAAATAAATTACAAGAAAATGCCATGTGCACAGCGTTCCTTTTACACTTAAAAAAAACTTCAGCGAATTGCACAATATACGCAACGTACACAAATGAACAAAATAAGCTAAATTAACGAAAATAAATTACAAGAAAATGCCATGTGCACAGCGTTCCGTTTTAACTTAAAAAAAACATCAGCGAATTGCACAATGTAGGCAATGTGCACAAATCAACAAAATAAAATAAATTGCAAACGATACCAGCGTTCTGTTCTTCAGCTGATACAAATTATTTCAATAAAAGGCAACAAAATATAAAAATTAAGCAACTTGCACTTCCAATAAAGTAATAAATGTACATGTACATTCACTCACCTCTCTCAGCATCACAGCTAAATCCATAGCGGCTTGGTATTTCGCGAAATATACGGAACGAAAATAGCCAACACTCAACACACAAAATACAACGACAACTGAAATAACTACTTAAATTAACACGTCAGAATTTCGAATAAACCGCTACGTCATCTCCCATTACCAATAAAACCGTTCTCTATAAAATAGGAAACACGCATGCGCGAAAACTACATGTTTCCGTAGCTTCAAAATACCCAGTCAGCCATCTTCGCGGATATACGGAGTTACCCATGTTGGCACGTTTATTGCTCATTCAAAAACAATCGCCGCCAAGCAGTCGGCTAAACCGCATTTGGGCCCTGATAAATTGAGATTTTGGCTATTTTTTTTGTAATAGTATGGGCCTTTCGTATGGACCGGGAATTTTCAATTGTTGTGTTTGGTTGTACGTGCGTAATGTTTTATGAAAGTGGTGCCTGAAAGGTTGCTTAGCATTATAAATGAGTATATTCTCCCGGATACGATGATAATTTCTGACTGCTGGAAGGCGTACAACTGCCTTTCAGATGAAGGCTTTGGATACTGGTAGAAAGCGTGAACGTATGCACGTGAAAAAAAGGTATATTAGAAAATTGATGTTTCATTTATTTATTCGTATTCTGTGTGTTAATTTTTGTTAAAAGATTTGTTGTTTAATGTTTTTATGTTATGAAATATATGTTTTTGGTTATTTATTACTCTCTATGTATTTTTGGTTATTTGTGTGTTGAGACAGCAGCGAAATTTTTCCTGTTAGCATGATAGTTTTAACTTTGTTTTAGCTTCCTGAATTTGTTTAAGTGAAAATAGATTGATTTATACATGGACAAAGCTAATGTAGTGTGTGATGCCTAGTTTGTGCAATTCTGTGATTTTTTTTTTTTTAAATTAAAATCAGTCGATGTGCCCACGGACAAAGTTAAGGTAGTGTGCAATACCTAGTTTGTGCAATTCTGTGATTTTTTTAAAGTTAGAATTGGTCGATGTGTACATGGACAACGAGTTTGCATAAGTGTTTGACTTCTTGTTTTGGTTTTGTGTAGCGGGTGGAAGGATCGTCAACATTTTGAAATTGGTGCCGATCTTGGTGTTAAAAAAGAAACAATTCACCAAGGGGTACGGTAGAATAAATTTTAACCATGATTTGTTTTGTTTCTTAAACTCATACATTAGAAAAGTTAATGTCAGCTATGAAAATTAACAATAAATACATTAAAGAGAGAGAGATGAAGGGACGAAAAAGCAGTTATTTTTCTTCAAATGATCTAATTCAGTTTCTTTGGATCCTAATCAAAAATAATAAATAAAAAATAGAAAACAAACCTTCTTCTACATTTGAATCCAACTGAGTTACTTTGACTGCTAGTCGATCAATACGACCTTGTAATGAGTGGGTTCTTGCAGCAATGCCTGTGGATTCCTTGAAAAGAGTAGTAAATATATCTTCGGCATGCTTAGACAAAGATGACAACTGCCTGATGACATTTGACAATGTTCCATTAGTGACACATTCCAGTTCATTAGGAATATCTAAGGCAAGTGACCCACTGCTGTCAAATGGCAGTGTGTTGCGACACACGTGGACAGGTTCTATAAGCCTCTGTAATAAGGGCATTTTGTTGCTAAGATACCTTGAAAATAATAAATATAAATTAGCAAATGAAAACACTTAACATATCAAATTTCAAAATAATACATTAATTAAAACCGTGATTGGCAATCTATAACTTTCATCATTCATTTAATATGAATTTGAGTGAAATCTAAAATAAAAAAATCAGGATTCCTTTTTAGTGAAGGCTTGGTTCTTAATAATGATCAAACTCGAAAAAATAATTTATAATCACAAATTTAAATGTATTTAGACTATCAAAATAAATTATTATTTCCATGGTTTTTTAAAACACGCAAAAGAATCATCCAAATAAAATTAAAAACAAATTCACGCTATCGTGATTGTTAGCACAACTCACTTTCAAACGAAAGATATTAATGCTTCCTAAATTGCACATATGAACGGATGTAGCAATTATTCATCAAGTAGCATGACTACAGTATGGCCACAACGACTTGATTTATCAATAAAAATTTAATTTCCATAGTAGTTAATTACTTCATTTTAGCATATAATACAGAGAATAGAATAACCATTTTGGTGTCACTCATGATGATACAAAACTCAGCAATGATCTGTAAACATACCATAACTGACTCTAGGTTAAACGCATCACTTAGTAATAGTAAACAAATCGCTTTACTTATTCACGATAAATTTACAATATGGCCACCATGACGTCAATTTCGAAACCATTGCCAATACCATTCCCAATCGAATAAATAAAAGACAGATAGCTGAAAACAAAACTTTAGATAGAAAGGATAGCATACAACGGAGATTAAAAAAAAATATATCGTGTTTATAGGAAGTTGCACGTCGGTTGAATTGTAATGATAAACAAAATAAGTTCAATACTTCATTAAGTCAAAATCCAAAAATTTCACGTATTAGTTAATCAACAAAACTCGAAATTAAGGCAATTAATCTTTACTCTGTTGGATTTTGGCTTTGTCAACGTGCGTCCGTTTAAGTGTGCCTTTATTTGTCTTCTAATATTTCAATCTAAGCTTAATTTAGCGTCCAAAAATTCCTGTAACATCATGGAGTTAAAAATAGTTCTACTCTAACCTCCATATGTAATATACATAATTATTGCACACCAACAACAGCATATTTTGCGACATTGCAGACCTTTCAGAAAGGGCATTTCTAAGTTGAGATATATAAAATTGCTTCAGAATCACGCCATGCACGAAGTCCGAGTCTGAATCTTGAATAAATATCAGTAAATTTTGGCTAGTTTTTTTCCAAGTAGTAAAAAGCAGTCTCAGTATGCAGGAGACATCTATCACCTAATCAAGTGCATGCAACTACTGGCACTACAGTTTTGTTTAAATTTATTTAATAGCGATACGAAATTTAGATTTAGACCCCAATTTAGATTATTTCTGCTCATAAAATGTGACATGGCAACAACAATATATGCATTTATTTCTCTTTAAATTCTGGCAATATTTCTGTTTGTTTACTAATTTACTGAACTTCCGCATTTGAAAAGGGTGTCGAATGATGAACGAAGGTCGTAATAGTTTATGTTGCTGGTAAATTTTGAATTTAATGCAGCAAATTCATTTGCAAGTCAAAAATTTAATTAATGGTTGATGATATGAAGACTTTGTATACTTTCTGTTATCTCTTCTTGTTACATGAATTTCATAATGAAATGAAAAAGAATTCTGATGTGTGTTTCCGGCGTTGATTAACTTAGTTTCTTTAAAAGATAGATCATGATACCGTATAAAAGTGTTCTGTTTTGTCTCTGATAGTCTTTATATAATGAATAGAGATCGTGTTATTATTTTAGTTGGCGTTTTCGTTACTAGTCAGTGTGCTGCTTATCTGAGTACAAAGATTATAAATTGCCTTCACCAGTTTCTTCTTCTGTTAAAATTGCTGTACACTAATAACTGTACTGGAACAGAGAAAAGCATTATGCATATAAAAAGATTTTCTTCAAGTGCTATTATAATTATAAAACATGTCTTTTATTTTATAGGCTGTAAACAAATATTTCTTAGTCAAATATGTAATTTTTTGGTTAACTGTTGTACAGTTTTAGAAGATCTGAATAATATCTTTTGGAATGGAATGACATGCTTAAACTCAGAAATTCATCATTCTTTGTGTCATGTGCTCGTCACAGGCATCACAACATTTTGGACTGAAATTCTGTCTTACATGTACTCACTTCTAGACTACCTGTACCTAAGAAATTTATCACCTAACATTGGAATCATAGCTTTAATGTTTGCTGCAATCTTATTATGTTTTCTTATTTATTTTACATTTGTTATATTTATAATAATAGTTAAATTGTATAAATTATTTCTTAAACCTCTTATAAAAATGTTGACTTCTTTGTTAAATTATAGAAGGCGTTTTGTTCTTCGTTCAAGAAGATTGTAAATACTTTTGAATTTGTACCTAAGCTATAAACTGCTGCCTATTCAAATTTAGAGTAGTTGTAATAAACAAGTTATCAATTACATTTATTAAGTTAATTAGTCACATGAAGAGCTGTTAAATTTCTATTATATATATTTTATATTGAAAGAGAGATATGGATATTGAAAATCTGAAGAACATAAAATATTTTCAAATGATTTGTTTTCTTTATTTTAACTTCAGAATTATCTGATAATAGTCACTCAGATTTACATCAGATATTATAAAGACTTAAAAAATTTGGAGTAGATATCAAGTAACTTCTGAGTTACAACAGTAACTTTCAACTAGGCTGGAAAACATATGTAATGAGAAAATTTCATGTCACAGAAATAAGAGATTTAAAGTAACCTAGTCACCAAAAACAATGTGGTTGTAATTGAAGATGCAAAAAGTTCAAAATGTTTAAGATAAGCCTCCATGTAAGTGAAATGAAACCAGGGGAAATGCTTCTTCATTTTTGAATAATTAAATATAATAATTATTTATCCTAATTTATGACAATGAATCAAAATTTTGTAAAATGGTATATCTGAAACAACATTCATTATCAATAAATGTTTTTACTCTGCAATATAATTAATTCCTTCAAGTGATAATGCACTTTTCCAGCATTCCTATAATGGTTTAATCCTTTTCTATTATTAAATAATGAAGAATCTGTGTTTCTTGAATTCAAAAACACAGAAAAAAACCACTGCACATAGAGACACCAAATTTTGAAGGCATATAATCCTCCATCTGAACATGTGCTCTTCAAAGCTAGAATATTAATTTTGTTTTGGATTTATTTAGTGTTTTCTGGGAATTTAATGAATTCTTGATTAACAAACTTGGTAATTAAAAAGCAATGTGTTGCCACTCAGAAGAGCATAAGATTATTGAATTATAATATTTCATACTGAATCAGAAAACTCAGTGATTTAAAAATGTTTTGCCACTTGACAGAGCATAAATATTTGTCTTTCATATTTTATAAAGAACTCAATGATTTAAAAGGAATATGTTGTCACTTGAAAGAAATCTGGCAACAGCTCATATCTGAAAAGAATATTATTGATTAGATTATTCGAATATGGTAAAGCACACAAGGGCTATGTGCCTAAGGATACAGATGTCTTCGTAGAGAACTTTCTAAGGGAACCTGGCTCATATCTACCATTACACATGGGAAAACACCCATGCATCCAGACCATTCACCTGAAATTGAACTGCCAGTGTTCAGCAGCACTTGGCCCCTGGAGGAATGTGATTAGTCTTTTATCTATCTCTTAAGTATTTAGTTTTAGTTTATGAATATAAAAAATTACTTTTACTCAAGTTTTGGTATTTATCAACATTTTCTATACTTTTTCTTGTTTAATTTATAAAACATATTGCAAAATAATCTAAAATCAAAGAATTCTATTTGTATTTTTGAAGTTTTGAAAAGGAAGAGAAGGAATGATTGTTTGGCAATGGTAAAAGAGGCGCATGAGGCAAAAAAGGTTAAGAACCACTGCTATAGATTCTTTCTGAGTAACTTCTAGCAGTATCAATTCTTCATCTTGATCAAAAAATTTTTAAGTTTTTAAAAATACCCCAATTTGTTTCACAAAGGCAAATAAATAAATAAAACCACAGCATTACAACATCTTGTCACACATAAAACTTCAAATAACATAGCTTCATGATGAAGTAAACATCATGTATAATAGTTAGCAAGTAATTAATATTAAAAGTATCTGAAATTAACATACATAATTATCCTTTTTTTTAATATTTACGTGGTCTTATTCTAAGATGCACAAAAGAACCTTAAGTCTCAACTGAGGTTAATCAGCAAACTGAATCAAAACTTTAGTTAGTCAGTCACAAACCTTGCTTCCCCGCCCCCATTCTGTTTTTCTGTGCAAGAAATACAAATTTTGTGTGCAATAAAATGCAGTAACTTTGTGAATATTTTTGGAATTTTAATCAAATTTATGAATGATATTTAAAACAAAGAAAATGATTAGAGGAAAGAGAAGGTTGTCAGATTACCAGTACAATTCCAAAATTTACAAGAATGCAAGAAAAGAATTAATTGGGCAAAAGAGCATACTGAAGAGCAAATTATATGGTGTGATGACTAAATATGTGTGACACAAATTAGGAAAAGATTACATTGTGACTAAATGAAACAAATGTGAAATACCTTACTAGCATATATGTCAGCAATTGTTACAGGCAAGTAGCATTAAATTGTAAGCACACTGAATGCACAAAAATATACTGACATTAACTCCTGAAACCAAACTTGCTACTTTCCATTTCCATGGAAAGCTAAATTTATTTTGACTGAATTTGGATTCAGCTCTTTGTCATACAACAAAATTTAATTAAACTGGGCTTAGGTCAAGGCAAAATTTAATTAAATTTTGTCTTGACCTAAGCCCAGTTGAAAATCAGTAGTACGATTTGAAATCTCCTGCATGAATTAGGCATGTGTCCGATAAGAGGCAATTAATAGGGGCTGCAATTCCTTATTGGCACTACATAAATACAAAAGAACATTAAGTTGTAGGATATAATCTTTTTAGCTATCCAAAAATCTAGATCTATCTAAATGTTAATACTTGCAAATTCTGGCACAGGTTTGAAGATGAACACAGCCAGTGGAAGGGTGTAAAAGACCCTTTAATTGAACACAATATAATTTAAGATGGCACGGATTTACGTGCTTACAAACACCAACCACTTGCGGTAAGAACTTGAAAGATATGTAATACTAAGTTAAAGGCAGGAGTAGTACAAGACTATATGATTAAATTTAAAGCTAACAGCTTGACTCGGAATATACACCAACAGAATAGTAATTTGGCAGCAAGAATGTGTAGCTGATATTTAAAGTTAACAGTGGAACAATTAGCAAGTGTGCTCACAATAGCGAAATCATGCTCTATGAATCTTTTGGTTCCAAAGGTTTAAATATTCTCGTGCACCCTAACTCATTTATATGCTGGTGAGGAAACACAAGGGGAATAAGAGAAAGCAGAAAAGGTTCACAATATAAAATAACTATTGTTGAAAATAAATGAAACCCTATGAAGTAGTCATCATTTCAGTAAAGTAATGCTGTGATGTTTTTGTCAGTTCTAAAGACAGAAAACTCTTTTTACTTTCTGTATTGTATGAACCAATACTTAATGTTTTTAAATATCTGATATTACCAAATAGTAAAATTTTTTATTAGACAAAAAAGCAAACTCATTTTGTTGTAAATTTTAAATAAAACTATTAATTTTCAGGACAATCATATACACATCATCTTCATCATAAGCAGAAAGATTTTTCTTAAATGGCATGATGATGACTGTTTTCATACCAAAAACAATGAATGGAGCAAAGCAAGCATGAACGTAGTGCCACTTATGGAGAAAAATAATAATGAAACATGAAAAATTAAGACACTAGAATTCTAAAAGCATTAAAAAGGAATGATTTGAAATTAATCTCATTAACTAAAGAAGATAAATTACTGTGCATATAAAAAGCTTCAAGGAAATCAATTCATCTCTATAGAAGTTTTAAAGATAATTCTTGAAAAATCAAAATTGTGATCAAGTACCCAATAATGATTATATATATATATATATCAGATAAAAAATGCATGAAATAAAATTCTAACTTAAATAAGCAATAGTCCCTTAACTCTCCATGCTAATTTGGTTATATTCCCTTTCCATCTTAAAAATAATAATGCTTGTAATAAATCTCTCTGAACTGCATCATTTCAAAATAAATCTTTTTCACTCTTATGCTTCATCACTTACACTTCAGCCAATAATTATTTCAAATTTGGCAATGAAAACTCATAACTAAACAAGAGGGATAGACTGAATTAAGACAAAATTATTATGCACCAAACTTCCATCTTGGATATGCTACATTCTCTCTCTCTCGCTTTTCTGCACTGATACAGTTCAAGAACAGGTGTGCTTACTGAATCAGTTTATCTGTTAGCCTAAAAAAAAGTTTATCAACAAAATAAAGAAATATGAAAACATTAATGATTTTTGTACCATCTCTATGAACCAAGATAGTTTGAACTCCATGTTCTCCACTGCATCATCAACCTCTAAATTAATACATACGGTAACCCTCCCCCTGTTAACAAATTCACTTGGTTATCATTAATAAAATTTCGGTCCCAGCAGCAAGGTACCTGATCTTATAGGGAGTTTTATCAGGTAGTATGAATTACAAGTTGTTTTCTTAATCCATTGCTTCATTAGATTTTTTTCATTTAACATGAACTTTAAAAAATTTTGTTAGTTTTTCCCCTGGAGCTGTGTTCAGAAATGTTCTCTTCTGTTTAATTGAAAACTTCACAGAATAAATTGTATTCTTTAAAATATAATCAGCACTATCCTGTTGTTTAACAGAAAATCTCACAAATAAACTGTAGACTTTAAAATACAGCCAGCACGATCCTGTTGTTTCTCTGCTAAAGCTGCATTCAGAAATGTTCCATCTCATTTAATTGATAATCTCTCAGAATACACTGTATACTGTATACTTTAAAACATAGACAGCACGAGTAACATTGCTCAAAAATCGCAATGACAAATGGAACATTCTACAAGACACTGCAGATCCTGGTGTGTTTTCAGGAGACTGTTGGTGCAGATGATGACGTTGCATGTGCTCCAGGAATCTGACGTGAAAGCAGTTGTGTCTGACATGCCATCAGAAGAAAAGGAAAAGAACAATATTATGCCATCCACCTGCAAGGAAACATTATACTCCTTGAACATTTTGCGATGTTTTGCTGCAACACTGGAATTAACTGCTAGTTGTATGCAAACTGTGAGTACAGTTGGCCGTGAAATTAGCAAGAATTTTCGTTCCAGTCTGTGACAGTGCAGTATACAGGAATTTTTTACCAGAAAATAATTTGTGCGTATCTCTTCCTAAGTTATAATACAGTAATTAATGTAGTACTGTAATGTTTTATATGATGACATGCATAATATACTGTAAATGGTTAGTTACTACATAGAAAAAACTATTTCAGAAATAGAATTTATGTCCCCAGTTAACAGGAATTTTTTTAACACAAACTCGGTCTCTTGGGATTCATATTAAAGAGGGTATACTGTGTATATTATGAGCTGATAATAAATCTGAATATATGTATATATAATATGACCTCAGAAACTTTTTATCATTAATGTTTAAAAAAGATTAATTTTTTTTTCATAAAAAAATGTTATAAGATTTTAAAAAATGGCAATGTGATTTTAGTATGCAAATTTCTGTTTAACAGCTGTAAAAAGAACAGTTGCAATAAACCTGCTAGTTTCAGAATTAGTTCCCTACAAATTGAAGCTATAAAATATAAATTCTGATACTTTAAATTGAAATATTCAAACTAGCAATACAAATCAGTAGGGAAAAAAATGGCACATTATTTTTACGTAATTTAATACCAATGGAGACTTAAAATTATCCCAAGATGCAGCTGTGCCCTTATTTCACTAGATTACCAATGCAGAAAGTACAATAAATATTTAGCAATGCTTTCTATTTTGCCAGAACAGAAATTGAATTGTTCTACATCTCCAATTATGTGCATGATAGACCCCACTTTATACAACTGAAAGTTAGTTGCAATTTGTCTGTGTGACCTAGTCAGTACAGCTTTGTGTATTTTGCTGTAGTTGTAACCCAGTTAATATACCACCGAGTTCTAATAAGCCGCGGAAACAGCATTAACATATAAAGTTTTATGTTGATTTTTACATTTCCTTAGCACATCATTTCTAAGAATGAGCAGTTAGTTCAGTTAGATACCTTTAGTACTTCTAAATTTACATGCTCACTATTAAAAATTCTTATTACTTTAACACTTTTGCTGCTGGTCATGAGAAGTTGTGTTGATAGTTAATGTTGTGTCATAGAAATAGGTTGTACCCATATACTGATTTATAAGAAATATGACTTAAAAGAGGTAATTTAAGATTATTATGTGTACCACAGTGATTGCTAAGCCTTTAAGCATAGACTTTTATGACTGCACACCAATGCATGATCAGCACTAGAAGTAAAATTATTTCTGCAATGCCACATTACGTACTGGCACATGGCATTTAAAAATGAATCAGAATAAGTAACAATATGCATTATTTTTGTATGAAATTATATCACAAGCAAATACATATATATTACAAATGAATTTATTATAAGATAGTTATAAAGACATTATTGCAAACATTATTTCAGAATCTTATTCATGTATTATCTTCACATGAAATGAAACTTTGTTTTCATCCATACCACATATATTTACAACTAGTTTCTAATCTTCACTCCATGCCAATGGCAACTTACATATTCAAAATGCAATGCCCAAACTTGAAAATAAACAATGAGACATTCCTTTTCCCGAGCCAGCACATGACGCACCTGAGACATCACCCCACACTATGCGCCAAAGCGTGATTGGCTCTTCAACAATAACGCCAGCAAATGTGTTAAAAGAAATATTGACTATTAAAATCAGAATCTAAGAATACTTTGCTGTTTAAAATAATGGATAATTATACATACACTCACGTTTGTGAAAATTGCAACACCAAGAAGGAATCATCATAATTGAATGCAATTTAATACACAGTTGAGTGGTAGTGGTACAAATAAATGATTAAATGTTCAAAGCAAACAAACAAGAACAAGAGATCAGAATCAGTATTTTGTGTGGCCACCACGCGCCGCAATAAGTGCTG
>KK117796.1:1064396-1078767 GCA_000611955.2 Stegodyphus mimosarum
TTACGCTGCACACGAGAGGCTACTGCACGATACGACAATCCAGCTTCACGAAGGCCGATGATTCTCCCTCGTTCAAACTCTGTAAGTTGTTGAAATCTCGCTCTCTTTCGTCGACGAGGCATAAGTACAGATTGAGTTAACGTTTACCACTAGCAGATAACCACCGATAACCATACACGCCTCGCTACAGCCGTCTATTTATTCGGATCCATCAGCCGTTCAGAGGGCGCTGCTCAGCATACGCATGCGCTACGGATTTGCAATTCTAATCATTTGCATATCATGCGCTACTTTGCATTTCCTGAAAATTTCAGCTCACTCGCGTAAGTCCTTCATGGTGTTGCAATTTTCACAAACGTGAGTGTATTAATAATAAAATTAATTCTAAAGTGATATTAAGATAATTATATTTTGAAAGCTATAAAACATGTATGTTTTATAACAACACACAACAAAATACTTAAGTTATTTTTAATTTGAAAATTTTCCAAATATTTTAGCTAATTTATATCAGTTTCTTTCTTTTCTAAGTTTGTTTCAATAAAGAAATCAATCTTTCCATTAGTATGCTAAAAAAGTCAGTGTACTTAGAATGTAGAGAAGAAACTGCTTATCTTATTTCTGTAATAATTTGAGAATAAATATGAGATGATATACGATCAGTGCAACCAGAACTTTTAGAATTAATGAAGCTCTAAGCAACAAAACTTAGAGATGGCAAACGTTTTAGAACTTACAGCAAGCACTGGACAAGAGAATTTAGAGGTGGCAAAAATATCAGAATTTAGGGAGGTACCAGGCAGCACAGTTTAGGTCCCACAAAGAAAGTACCTACCTGGTGACAAAATACCTAATAAACGCCTTGTGTATGCTGCACTAAGACATATAAGATGAATCTTTTAAATTGTTGTTTCTCAATTTCTTTAATAAAAAAATTCCTTTCCACAGATACTGTCACAAGATTACAACTATTTTTGCATTTTTTATGCTTGTGTGTGTATGCCTAATGAAAGAGGAGAAAATGAAAGGTATATAAGTAAGACTTCTATGACCGAAAGTAGAAAATTCGATAATTTTCTTTTCACTTTTATCCCAAAAATTCTCCCAAAAATAAAAAATTCATCATAAATTTCTTGTAAAACAAGTCCGTTACATATTAATATATTCTTGAAAATACTTTTCTAGAATCATTCGAAATCAAAGATCTTGCCTTCTAAACCTTTTTTCTTCTTACCTTCTTCCAAGGTGCAAGGTCTAAAATCCAAAAGAAAATTTATCTCTACCAACTCTGTAAGACCAAACAGACATGCTGTTGAATGAAAAAAAAATTTTAGAAAAGAATGTAAAGTGAACTTTACAGAGAAAACTCATATATATTTGAATATTCTGAAATAATTACACAGGGAAAAAACTCAGTACTTTATGATTAACCGAACAGTCCTAAGTAGCACTGGGCAATGTATTATGTCGCCAAAGTAGGCAACTACAAAAATGTCTATCTTGCAACCCACAAATGGTTCTGCAAGCATTGCACCAATGTGAAATTTGTCTTTTGAAATTCAACATTCATTTTTATGGCTCTTCTTATGTGATTGTGATAATACATTTTTCTGAATTCAAGCATTCCTCTGATTTTTTTTCGGAGGTTGATGTAGACATAAGAGAAGAGCAGGAAAGTAGTTTATCAACTGTTCTTAAGTGATCGTGATAATAGCTTTTTCCGAATTTTTGCAATTTTCTGATTTTTTTAAAGTTCCAACAGATTGATGTGTACATGGGAGAAAGGGCGAAGTTTTATTATAGATGTTTCTTGTATTTTTAATGTTATTATTAAGAATGCAAATAAGTCGATACCATTTCAAAAAAAAAAGACGACGACACCACCACTAAGATTTGGTTAAAACCATCTGTCATAAAACATTATATCATGAGATTGAACATCTGCTAACAACATAACCTTGAAGTATTAGTGATTTTATATCAGCATCATATATTTTTTCATGCGAAAATTTCCAGCTTTGAGCCAAAAGAGAGTCATTTGAGGAACTTTTCAGTTACTTTTTTAATTAAGAAATCTGCAGCTGAAATTGACTGCTTATACAAACATATGGTGATGCTGCCTAAAGTTAGAGAATTAGTCATGAGCAGTTTGAAAAGTTCAAGAATAAGGAATTTGATGTCAAAGATAGAGAATGGAGCAGAAGGTTTTCAACACATGTTTTAAGAAAATTCCAGTCCATCATCATAGTGCACTGGAATTTCAATCTCCTTTTTGAGTGGCAACCCTGCTATTTGTGCTCCGATGATTTTTTGCTGTTTTACATATTTTTCAATGTTTCATTATGGATGTTTCTTGCACTTATTTCGTTGCTGCTTTAAGTAATTTTCAATACAGTGCAATTTTTTAAAATTGCTACTGTTTTTAATGCCAGAGATTGGCAAAAAGTTAATCACAAACAATTAGCAACTTTGTAAGGGTTTCGTGGGCAGTTTGAGAGTATCAAAAACTATTATCATGAAAAAATATAAAAGACAAATGAAATTAATTTTTGAATAATTACAGTAGTTTCTTTGCTTGCTAAGAACTATTTCAATCTTGTTTTGGCTTATTTAATTATGGCAAGTCAAGTGAGAGATATTCATCTAACAAGAAAAAAATGTTTCAAAGTGCTTTGCAACATTTATTTTCTTTATTTTTCAGAATCAAAATATTCTCAAGTCACCAAAACTGAAAGTAATCTAACTTTAAAATATGACAGGGTAAAATAAAAATGTTTAATTTAATGTTTCTTCTTAAATAAAAAATTTAATATATTATCATTACTATTAATGATATTTATCAAAGTTATATTTGTGAAAAAAAGTTGAAAAAAATTCTGAAAGGTTTCAGATTTTAAATTATGTCCAAATGGGCATTTTTTTAACATTTTGTGTGTTACCTTTATATATTAAATATCACGTTATTCGCACTTATACCATAAAATTCAGTTCAAGAGAAATATTGTAAAATTGAGCATATCTACACAGGGCAATAATGTTTAGTGGCAACAATTTGAAAAGTGAAACTGGCATTTTGAGTGAACCGACGCAAAATGGAAACAATAGACCTTCAGGAACAAAATCACTTTGGACTAAAAATTCAGAAATCTCTGAATAAAAAATTTTGGATACAAATTGATATTAAAATCACCAATATGTTGATAAGTTGAATTTAGCATTACATACCAAAAGAATTCCCATTCCAAAATTATTGCTGGGGAAAAAAAAATAATATCTCTAGTTTTAGGAACGTCATAGAAATGGCATTTCAGGAGACAAAAAAGTGTGAATGAATATGGACACTTTCACAGAATGGCTCCAGAAGATATAATACAGATAAAAACACAGTTTGCTTCACACAGATCAAAATGCCGCCCATCTGCAACCTCTTTTCAAGAAAAATTGATTTCCCCCTATACACACCTAATTCTAAAAATACATTGCAATGACCATAATTGATAACTCACAGAAAGATATTAACTCAAGATCACTGTTTAAAATATTACTAAAGAAAATACACTCTGTAACAACAAAAATCGACGCACCAAAAAGGAATTATCCGACTGCTTTGAAATTTTGTATGCATAAATGTTTTGACCAAATATGCAAACAATTAAAATTTAGTGTCCAATGAATGAATAGTGCGATCTCCAGCACATCAGAACTGTATCATTGGACTGAAAGAGGCACATTTGCCAAATCGGAGAATCACTCATCATATGAGTCAAAGCAATGCAGCAATTAGAAGATGCTGGCAAGTATGGGTCAACAATGACAGATTTCAGCACCATGATGGTAGTGGTTGACCTAGGGCCACAACAGATCAGAAGGACAGATTGATAGTCAGATCAGATGTCTCAGCCCTGATTCATTGTTATCAACCATCAGATCATTCACAAACAGCTGATAGCGCGAAATCTACGCTTGTACCGACCGTTACGCCACCTACCACTCACGCCTGCATACTGTCAAGCCAGATTACAGTGTTGTTTGGGTTGATCAGGTTGGAATGCTGACTGGGGACGTATAATTTTTAAGGATGAATCGCGCTTCCAACTGTGTCGTGACGATCATCAAAGACATGCCTGGAGATATCCAGAGCAGCATGTCAATTCTGCTTTCACTATTGTATGCCACACAGGCTCTCAACCAGGAATTATTGTGTGGGATGCCATTTCCCTTGATAGTTGGACTCTTTATTCATCATTAGAGTCAAACTTACAGCACAGCAGTACATCGACGGCATTCTGAGAACTGTTTTGCTACAACTCCTTTTGTAGTACCCTGGCCTTATTTTTCAACAAGATAATTCTGCCAGACCACATACAGCACTTGTTGCTATGAACTGTCTTACAGCTTGTCAAACACTTCCTTGGCCAGCCAGATCTCTCTCCCTTGTAGCATGTCTGGTATATGATGGAACGGCAAATGCATCTATCAGGGAATGTTGATGACCTAACCCAATAGTTAGAGCAAATTTGCAAGAAATACCGCAGGATATCATCCGAGAGCTTTATCAGTCTATGCCATACCATGTGGCAGCTTGCATCCAGGCTAGATATGGGTCAACAAGTTACTAACTCGTTACTTTGCAACTATGTAACTCTGAAATAAATCATTCAACTGTTCTGAAATTTTAATGATTTTCTACTCTGTATATAATCTTCCTATCCACCACTTTTTGTCTTCATTGGACAACTCCTTCTTGATGTGTCGATTTTTTTGTTATAGTGTACTTTTAGAAAAATTCACATATTTGAGACTATGAATATGATCTCCTTAGCATGGTTTCAAATATATTTGTAAAAAATAAACATTTATTAAATGATTTGAATTCCAAGTTCTGCTACACCACACAGAAATAATGATGAAATAAATTATGAGATGATTATAAATGCAGAGAATTATAATTTGCAGTGGGCAGACGTTACTTTTAAGGAACACATAAACCATGATGGTAATCTAATGACACCAAAACTATACACAGTTGAAAAAATGACTTCAAACAGGTTTTCAGATGAACGTTTAAATAATAAGGATGAAGATAAAAACAAACAATCTTTTCCAGATGCAATGCACTATCTCTAAATATATTCAGAAATTTTTTCTCAAGATACTAATGAAAATTTTTTAAATTTCAGTTCAGAATTTTTCCAAAGCTTTTTTTGGCTTTAGTGTAGAATTGGATGCCCCTTCGATTAGCAGCAAATTTTGTTCAGGTTTGGCGATGAAATCCCATTTCTGGTTATCATGAACTTTGTTTTAGGTTACTGATTTTTTTTAAGTGAAAATAAATCGATGTGTACATGGACAAAGTTAAGGCAGTGCGCAATGCAATTCTGGGATTTTTTTTAAGTGAAAATAGATTTATGTGCACATGGATACTGAGTTTGTGCAATTCTTTGACTTCTCATTTCGCTTTTGTGTAGCGGCCATCCTTCCGGCGCTGATCTTGGCGTGAAAAAAGAATCGCCAAAAAAACAAAGGGCACTCAATTGTAAACTTTTACCCCCTTTTTTTTCCATTCTTTAACCCAAATTAGAAATTTAAGAAAAAATTAACAGCATCTGTTAAAATTTTTACTCATAATGGGCAAGTGAAATTAAGATAATATTTTCATTTCTATGTTATATATTATATAATCTAAATTTGTTTAATTATGTCTTATAATATTTTAACTCTTTGTAATATAGATAATCGTGTATTTCCGAATGTAACCTGATCCGCGTATAAGCCAAGAGCACTCTTATCTTTAAAAATTTACCTAAAATTCAAAATCCATATATAAACCATAAGGAAAGAAAATTCCTGTAACTTTCAAGCATGAGGGCAAAAATATTGCAAGTGGTAAAACAGGTGGAATATTTCCCAATGAAATCACTGTTAAGTAAAAGATCACAACGCCAATGATAACTTTAACTCTGGTATCCTTACCTGAAGCTAAGACATTCTTTCAATTCTTTGTTTCTTGTGTTCTTAGTCTTATTTTCATTTTGACTATGATACAACAAGCTAGCAATATAAACAATTTCAAAAGTAAAACAAATAACTCATTCCAAATGAATTTGGCACCCTTTTGATTGGCGAAACATTTTGCTCAGTTTTGGCGACGAAATCCCATTTCTGGTTACCATGAGAGTTTTAACTTGGTCTTGGCTTCTTGATTTTTTTAAGTGAAATTAATCGATGTGCACATGGACAAAGTCAAGGCAATGTGCAATTCCCTGATTTTTTTTTAAGTGAAAATAGGTTGATATGTACATGGACACGGAGTTTGTGAAATTCTTTGATTTCTTATTTTGGTTTTGTGTAGCAGCCATCTTGAAATTGTGCCTTCCTGGCGCTGATCTTGGTGTCAAAAAAGAATGGCCAAGAAACACGAGGCACCTAATTGTAAATTTTTACTATGAATTTCTTTCATAAACTTAAGAAATAAAAAAGAGCTATATTTGACTATTTATCACTTGCGCCCAACTAGCAGAAATGTGCTTACAATTTTTGCAAGATTAGCTGATCTGTATATAAGCTGATCCACAACTTAGCCTTATAAAAAGTTCCAAAAATTTTTGGCTTATACACAGAAATTTAAATAAACTTCAAGTACGATTATAAAGTTAAATTTGTATAATAAAAGTAGCATAATGATAATATTATTATTCTACAACTACCATAACAAACAAAAATTTCAATTATACATCTTTTCTGAGCCATTCCTTGAAAGACATATAAATGGTGTTTTGCTGTATTAAATCATTATTAATATACTTACATTCTAGGTTGGAATGCGCTTTAGCCCACTGCTTGGCGGCGGTTGTTTTTGAATGAGCAATAAACGCGCCAACATGAGTAACTCCGTATATCCGCCAACATGGCTGACTGTTTGTACGTTGCCTACATTGTGCAATTCGCTGAAGTTTTTTTTTAAGTTTAAAAGGAACGCTGTGCACATGGCATCTTCTTGTAATTTATTTTCGTTATTTTAGCTTATTTTGTTCATTTGTGCACGTTGCCTACATTGTGCAATTCGCAGATTTTTTTTTAAGTTAAAGCGGAACGGTGTGTACATGGTATCGTTTGTAATTTTAATGCGCTTTTAAAAAAAATTCCTTCTTTCTGGGATGCCATTTTGGTTACGTTTTCGCGGGGCGTGTCGGGAAGGTTATGTAACGGCATAAAATGTGTAAGTATTACAACATAAAATGTAAATAATTAATTTAAACCTAACTGACAAATATTTTAATGATCATAATGTTCGCTTTGCATATTATTTTATTATCTTTTTGAGGCAATCGTTTCCATACTATTTTATGCTTTAGAATTCTATGTTTTGTTTACAATAGGTTTTCGCGAAGCGTGTCGGGAAGGTTGCAATTGCAAAGACGTTTCGCAGAAACGCGCCGAATTGGCGATTTTCAAAACATCGCCAAGCAATGGGCTAAACCGCATTTTAACCACATTCTATTTTCTTTCAGAACTTTCTTCAGATGATCTTTTATGAATCTTTAAAAGTCATCAAAGTGAAGTTCATACCATGTATACTAGAGTCTGGTTATCAAAATAAATGTAACCAATGCCATATATTCGATATATATTTTTTATACATAAAAATAAACTGATAAATAGTTTTACAATCTTCAGTTTAGCATTTTTTAAACTTGCCCCTCCCCAAAGAAACTTGCTTTTCTTAGACAGGAAAACATGCATAAATCTAAAACTACTTAAAAAAAATAATTCATAATAATGATTTATTTATAAATGTTACTGAAAACAAAACATCATGTATACACTTGGGAGACACTTAAAATTTGTCGTCGACAAAGAGGACAACCTTGAAAAGAAGACTGAAGGGCTAAAGTGCAACTCTCGCACATACACATATGTCTGCAAGGAAATAAAATGACATTTTTCTCACTATCATGGCAAACTACACAGAGATGCTTTTCCTTTTCAGCAGATAATTCTCTTTTTAAATACTCTAATTGCTGATCCACATATTCATCATCTGTTTTATAGAAAGGTATTTTTAATTTAAGGTTCCTCCTGCTTATATATTTATAAAATGCACTTAGTCTTTTTGGCTGGCAGTTTAATGCATGACTAGTGGAAGCTTGTTGAAATATTTCAGAATCTTGAACATTTCTCTGTGGAATAAATATTCCGTACATTGCTTTTATTTTCAATGCAATTCTGGAGAAATAAGTAAAAATGATAAAAATGCAGTAGTACATTTTCTGAAACAGATGCAAGCCGAATGCTGCCAGTAAAATAAAATATGACTGTAAGAAAGGTTTAATCGATTTGTAGAAATAAAATAATACTGAAAGCATGAAAAGGCCAACATAGGCCTGAGCAGGAATACTAAGTAGTGCATTGAACCACTGAAGTTGAAATACACATATATGGTGAAAAACTGAACAAGCAGCATATTTTAACCATGTCAACATGGAATTACAACATAACAAAAGTCCTTCATAAAAAAGCATTAATAAATTAGGTCCCAGTTGAAGAACTAATAATGTGGCAGCAAACAGTAAATGAATGCAGTATAGCAGGTTTTCAGTGATCTGTGATGTATAATATACAATAACGTTTATAGCTGTCAATATTTTTAACTGTATCAAATTCGTTATTTCCACTAAGTATCCTACAAAAGCACATATATAAGACACAGAACTTGACAAAAAATCAAATAACAGTTTTGCTATAAAGTATACACCAGCAGTAAATTCCGCAGAAAATGCTCTAAAATCACAGTAGTAACAATGCAGTACATCCCATATGCACAGTATTACTTCGAAAATAACTTGCATTAGGCTATGACAAATTTTAATCACAAATTCAACGATGCAATAATTTACATGTAAGAATTTTTGTAATAATGACAATATATACTCGAATGCCCATCCTAGAGTTTCAGCAGTTATGCTTATTATATTCATCATTTTACAAACGAAACAAAAATTACTTTAACTTTTGAAAAAATTCGTAAGAAAAGAAATCATGGTGATTAAACAACCCCCATTAGAGGGGATATCATTCAAGACTTTAAGCTAATATCATATAAAACAACAAATAAATAACATTTCCAACAGATTCAAATACGCTTTCCACCGGTATAAACATGCACTAAAATCCTAACGTTCAAATTTTAAGTCTGTCCTCACTTCACTTCACTACTTTCGATCATTTCTTTGCAGCTGGTGCACGACCCCCCGCATTCACAGAGAATCGTAACAAGGCCAACTAGATATCTACAAACTATCTAGTTGGCCTTGATCGTAACCAGCTGCCCTAAGGCTTTCACAACGGTGTATTTGAAACAAACCTGGGGGCAAAATCAATCAGTGACAAAGTCGAGGCACAGTTCTAACAGCAATGATATTCTAAAAGCATTTCATTTCAATCAAATAGCACTTCCATAGGTAGACATGATCTTTCGTGCTACACTTATTCACTTATTTTAATCAGTCTACTTGAACCTACTACTACAATAGATCACAAAAGTGTTCGAACATCAGTACTCATTCAGAAAATTAACGAATGCGTTATTAGTCCAAAGGGATTTAGTCCCAAAGGACTATTATTTTCGTTTGGGCGTTTTGCGTTGTTTCACAAGAAACGGCGTATCACTTTTCAATTTAGTGCTTATGTTTCTTTGTTGGTTATTTTTTTTTCTTTCACGTAGCTTTCTCTTCAAAAATCGTCTGCGTGCGTTGCACGGGTAAATAAAAAGGAATTTTAATTACAGTTCTAAATAAATAGCCAAATAAATGTGAAATTCGTAACAATATTCTCTAAAACTTTAACGAACTTTTCATTAACAAACTCAAAGATTTCAAAGCCAGCAATACCAACGTTGTACAGAAAAACATTTTTATCTCCAGCGCGTGAGAGCGTGTACCGAAATTTCTAAAGATATGCACAATTTAAAATTATTTTGCGATATTGCTGTTGAACTGAATTATATGGTTTAAGTGCGAAGAACATGGTACTTAACAAATAAAGGTAACACACAAAATGTTAAATAAACGCCCCTTTGGACGTAAGGAGTTGTTGAATGATATCTCTATTTATCTCCCATTGTTACAAAATCAAGTAAAGCAAACTTTGGGGTCGGCTCTAAATCCACAAACGCGCAGGGAGGTAACGTGACATCTAATCTACGTAAGATAATGTCACATCAAAGATACGCTCTTACGCTCAGTACATTTCTTGGCATAAATTGAAACATGCTCAGAGTTGCCAACTGTCCGATTTATTACTATAAAAGAATGATCGCATTCTCCCCTGAAACTAAAGTTCTAGAAGACGGGCTGTCTACCTTGTCTGTCTAGTCTCTTGGTGTTATGTCATCAAGCAGGTTGACCAATCCTAAAACTGAACGCTCCAATAGCATAGAAGTTTAAAAATACGGAACCAAAAGTTGGAAGTTCTTAGTCGAACGACTCTTTGGAACCTTGCGGTTAGTTGGTGGAGGAGCGTATTGTTTTTGTAACGTGTATGGGTACACGTAGTTAGTTATCACTGTTGCTCAAATATTTTTATTTGAGTGTTGGGACTCAGTTATTATAGTTTTTATTCTATTATTATTTGTTTTGAAGAAAGATGGAATCTGAGTTAAATGAAAATTTGCAAGCTCTCTGCTTAAAGTCCATAGCTTGTAATTTTGATAAATTCAATGCTGCATTTTTCTCTGAAGAGAGAAAAAGTTTTCTAGTATATTTAGAAATTTTACGTAAGTATAATTTTTATTATAACTCTTAAATTAATTTGAATTTTCTCCCCCTGCTCAGTTTTAAGGAGGGAAAGAATTCTTTTTTCGCTATAAGAATGCAAATACATCAGGATTGCTGCAGTTGGCCTCAAAATTCTTCAAGAACTTTTTATTCCTTGCCTGTGTGTCATTATGGTTGAAATCGCAGTATTATAGTCTTCCCCTTAAAAAAAAAAATTCCAATAAACTCTTAAGATTTTCTATGAAGCTTACTGCATTTCCAAAGTATCATTCACTTGGCAAAATGAGCACATCGGAAAAGTAGGTTTATTATAGTAAACGGTTGGTCATCTAGCTTTTTTATTTTTCCATAGAAAAAACTGTTTTTTCGTCAATACTAAAATTGTATTACAGTTAATATTGACTTGATATTTTACTTTTTATAAAGACTTTATCTTGTTTTAAACAAACCAAGCTAGGTATCTTACTATGATTGATTATGAACAGATGATTTTATCTAGTAATTGTAATGGGGGAGAGGAAAAGGTGTTTAAAATTACCATAATTTTTAAGAAAGGTATATCAATAATATATCACATTATATCTCTAATATTATGACAAATTTCCACATCTCTAGAATGTTAAAATTGTCTTGCGAAATATAACATTAATAAGAAAACTGCACCTCTGGATATAAATTGTTTCTGTCAGAATTTCAATTAATTATGTTAACTAATTATGGCTACTTTCTGATTTTCACAAAAGGCAAATAGCAACTTTAGAAAAGATTTTTCTAAAAATTATTCCAAAAATCAACCAAGGCTTTATGAATATTATGCTTATAAAGCGCTTCCTCGTTTTTTGTAAATGATGCAAAATCTGTTTGTTGTAAACTCGTTCTTAGTCTTGCACTGATATCTCCATCTCAGTATCCTTTCCTTTTTTCTTTTGTTTACCAATGATGGGACTTAAAAAAAATCTTGGAATTTTTTTTTTACTTTTGTATTGTTACATACATGGGAAAAGCCGGGGAAGTTTTATTAATTAAACTGTCTCTTTGATTTGTAGCATTTAAATATGTAATATAAGTTTAGTAAATTGAATTTCTCGTAAAGATATCTAATCAGCCCGATAGGGTGTAAGTTTCTGTCTATTACTTTGCAGAATTATGACATCTGATTTGAGTAAAATAATCCAGTGGCCATTTAAACTAATATTGAATTCCATCTTCCAGTTATTAATATGTAAATCACATTGTATTTTTGCCATTGTGAGATCCACTTTATTGTATTTTTGCTAAGTGACTCATTTCAATAGGCTGTGCATATCTGGATTGTTAAGTTCATTGCATAATGTAAAACATGAGGTGTCTAGAAAATTATGTATTTGAATCCATCTTGGGGATGTGTGTAAGAGAGGCCGCACAGTGGCATAGCATGAGAAGGGTCTATCACCACCACCCAGGCACCATTTGGAGAGGGGACCCCCAAACGAGATTTTACGAAAGATTTCAGTCTTTATTTTGATCAGTTTCTGGGAAATAAATTCTGAATTAATGATTATTGTAATATAATTATTTCCTTTCTTGATAAATAATGTTTTCAGGAAATCTATCAAATATCTCTGTATGCAAAATGTTCTTTCTTCTTCCTTTCTGAATACTTTATTTTTCAAAAACAGTGAAATATTTTAATTTTTTTAAACGAAATGCATGTAAGCTCACATTTGTTATTTTAAAACGATAACAAACAATGCACCGTAGTCTTTTATTATAAGCCCTTCGACCTTGAACTGTTATTAATTTGGCCATCAAACTATAATAACCAACTAGTAAGTGACATCAAAAGAAATAAATATCCTGGATTTTAATTTGATTCAACTCCTGATATCACTCATTGAGAACAAATGTGGCAAGTCTTTAGGTAGGTAGATATTGATTTTACCAGCTGAAAAGTTCGTCTAAGAATCTTGTTTGGGATTTATTGAAATACATGCATAATAAATAAAATAATGCATTGAATAAATGCATTGAAATAAAATTTTAGAAAATTAAATTCTGATCAGATTTCATAAACTGTAGATCACAATGTTCTAATAATGCTGCTGTGATGTCACGTCACATATATGGCATTCAACAAAGAATTATGGAAAAAATAATGAAGCATTATTTGTAAACTGTGATAACCACTCACTAAATTTAGTAAGAGTTACTGTAGCTAAGTAAGATTTAGTCACTGTAACATATTTTGGAATAATTGAAAACATTTCTCTTTTTCTCATGTTTAACATCATAATGGGAATTAAAAAATGCTCTAAAGAAAACTGTTAAACATGAATCTGAAACAAGGAGTGCCATAGCACAAGCAGTTAGTGTTATTGTCTAGAAGAATTAGCTGAACTAACCCCCTCCCGCCCAGAATAATTAAGCACAGCTGCACCACAGGTTCGGGTTTCGATTTCCGCACTGGTGAGATTGACTCAGCCTTTTATCCCTAAAGTGGGTTGATAAAATGAGTACCAAGTTCGCTTGGGGACTGAACACTGGGGCTCATGTAACAAGCTGACCACTTGCCGAGGGCATATGCTGATGCACTCCTGGACCCAAACGGTCAAGAAAGCAGAAAAGGGGCACTGCCCGCCATGGCCCACTTGGGCTGTTGTGTCACTGACTTTAGTTTATCAGTAATTAGCAGAGTACAATTCTATCAGAAGTGACACCAGGCGTGAAACTACAATTTTATTGCAAAATACACTGAATTTTAATTTCATAACTTAAGTACATTTCTGGCATGAACTCTTGAGTAGAACTGATCATGGGCAGCTCATATTAAAAGATAGTAAAATGAATTTTAGAAAAGCATTGTGTCATCTTGAATCATTAGCAACTGAACTTGAATAAATCAAACAAAAGTCTGTGAAGAGGCAATAGAAAAGACTAAATCTCATTGTAAAAAACTGAGTGCTGATACAACAATCTGTGTTAGAAGACACCAAAAAATGCTTGAAGAATTGGCTAGAGAGATGCTGGCCTCGCAGAAAGTGAAATTTATCGCATTATGAAAAGCATGCCTGATCATTTGCAGCAGGAAATAAGTACATGATTTACACAACTAACTAACCTTAATTAAAAATGTGGTTATTTACTGGATGTTGAAAATTTATTAAACGAGAATATTGTTGATAATGATCTCTAAAGAATTGTAAAAATTTGTGTGAATTTTATAATCTCTATCTCGAAATATGTAACTGCAAGGTGTTACTTCGCAGTAGAAAAGGAATTGAACTTAAAAAACTCTATAGAGCTTCTTACCTTTGTAATCTCATATGAAGAAAATGTTTTCCAAACTTAAGAGTCGCACTTCAAATACTCCTAGCTATTTTAGTATCAGTTGCTAGATGTGAACATTTGTTCAGCAAATTAAAATCAATTTTGGCATACGTACAATAAACAATGGTACAGAATCACCTAAGTGACATACATTTTTAAATGTGGAAAGAGAAAAATTTGAAATAATCGACTTTGATGAAGTATAAGTTTGCTTCATCAGAAGCAAGAAAAATGTATACATAGTAATTAATCGTATTAATATATTATTATATTTTTAATAATAATAATAT
>KK117796.1:1078793-1138263 GCA_000611955.2 Stegodyphus mimosarum
AAAATATAATACTTTTTTCATTGTTTAGAAACTATGTTTTTCAAAACAATTATATAAATATGTAAAATAAATATCTTTTCAACTAATTCTACATAAGCATATGTCTTATTTTTCCACTGACATAAGCACATTTCCAAATCCAATCCTAGTCTTGACTTTTTTAACTAGATTTTTTTGTCTCAAATTTAAAACCTAACCTGAACTTGTTATCTTGAAATACTTTATAGCATTTTGCAGAAGTGAAATTAGGTAGTAACTGTTCGTAATATGTTACGGAGCATTTTGAAGCAGATACTGCATTTTATTGTTATTTGTATTCTATTCTTATTATAAGTATATTCTATATATTACTATATATATTTTTTGGGAATGGGTGCCAAAAAGGTATCGTGCCCCAGGCACCGGTTAGGCTCACTATGCCACTGGAGCCCCAGAGAGGATGCTTGATATTAGTCGCATCTTATAGCCAAAGTATTATCAAACTTCCGTGAAAGAATTTGTATATCATCTAAAGACAAGGATTGGTGGATAGTAGACGGAGCAGACTATAAATGGAACAAGTCCTGCAATTAGAACTTGAACAATGCATTGTGTAAAATAGATCTCCAAAAATAATGATTGCTGCGTTTAGTGTTTGTTGTATCACCTATATTTAAGTGGAAAACTTCCAAGTTTTCCTTTGTATGTATATAGTTTCTAAATACAAGGTGGTATCTGGGATTTTTCTTCTTCCCACTGAACTGTAGAGTCGCTGTTTTACATTGCTGTATATTTAATTGCATAATAGAGAGAATTTATTCATAGTTTATTTTTCTGTTGTGTAAATCTAATTCGCTTTTTAGAAAACTGAATAATTTAGCTTTAAATCATGAATAACATTGATTTGCTTCATTGTTTTAATTTTTCGGCTGTAGTGTAGAATTGGGTGCCCTTTCGATTGGCGAAAAATATTGTTCAGTTTTGGCGATGAAACCGCATTTCTGATTACCATGAGAGTTTTAATTTGGTTTTAGCTTCTTGATTTTTTAAGTGAAAATAAATCGATGTGCACATGGGTAAAGTCAAGACAATGTGTAATGACTAGTTTGTGCAATTCTCCGATGTTTTTTTAAGTGAAAATAGGTTGATGTGTACATGGACACGCAGTTTGTGAAATTCTTTGACTTCTTATTTTGGTTTTGTGTAGCGGCCATCTTGAAATTGTCCCGTCCTGGCGCCGATCTTGGCATCAAAAAAGAATCGCCAAAAAACAAGGGGCACCCAATTGTAAACTTTTACCAATTTTTCTTACTGGTTTAATACCAGCCTTTATTTTTACCAGAGAATAATCTGAATTTTTGATTTTTCACTTATTCTGAAGTTTCTTTTTGATTCTTTAGGTGCAATAACCTTTTCTGTCGAACAAGACTCATCTAGATTTGTATCTAGCTGTCTTTTGTTTATGTTTTAGTACCTTTTAGGTAAAAGTCTCTTTCTTGCTTATCTGAGTTATATTTATAAATTTATTGTCTGCGTTTTTAGAAAGTTCTGCTTAAGCTTCTAAGGTAGCCATTCAGAGATACAGTTATTAATTTGAAAAGATAAATGAGCGTATGACATATTTTAATACCGCAGTCTTTAGAATATGTTCTGTTGCTACATAATACACGATTTAAATCGTGCATACATTTGTTTACTTCATAAAGGATGACCTGGAGAGGTATGAACCATTTATGTCCTTCCTAACTCATATCCAATAGCAATTCTGTGTTTAATTAATTTATAATTAATTTTAAAATGAATTAACTTTATACCCTTGTGTAATACATGGTGCACCCATGTCTACAGAAATGTATAATTTAAAGGAAGGAATGCCAAAACATGCTGATATTTAACTGTTTGAACAACAGTGAAATAATGGCATTTAAAGTTTGATTATATTAAATTTAAAAAATAAATACAGTTCAGATGATATGGTATTAATACATGAATACAAGGTAGAGCTGTTTCATGAAATTTATATCAAAACTGAGAGAAAAAGTAATGTTGCTTTTGTATTATGTCTTATTGGTCAGTTTAATTCCTTTTATGCAATAATGTATTCAAAAGTTTTACCTGGTTTATGTCTTGTATTACATTGTTGGAACTATTAAATCAAGAAATCTTTAGAATTCAATATCAGCAGATATTTCTATCACATATGCAGAATTTATATATTAAAAGTGGAGTACTATATGATTTCTTTATCCTGATTATATTTTCCATCTTAAAATTCCAATTTATGTACAAACTGGAAAAGCAAACTTTAAAGAAATGGAAAAGCATCATTAAACACATCCTTCAGTGTCTGTTGGACTAGAAATCCCAAGTAAAAGGGATAGAAAACAAGAAATTGATATTCTTTAAGATTTGCAACTGAATTGTTATGAAATGTGAAAAAATAATTCTTGTCAAACTGAATGAAAATTTGTTCTGATCTTTATACTCAACGATACACATTCTAAATAATTTATAGCTGTCTTAAGCACACATGTCATGTAAACAGGGTTCAAATGGCGACATCTAAAAATATGTCCAAGTCGCATGATACGATAAGATTTGATGTCTCTGACAATATTAGGTTATTTGCATCTGCTGTATATTTCATGGTTAAACAAAATTCTCCATCTTTTATTTTCTCTAATTGGGCGATATATTTTCTGCAATATTTTTCTTTCAAAGATTAAGTCTTTCTTTATCTGTTTTCGTTAATAGCCAGCATTCACTACCATACAATATAATAGGTCTAATTAAGAGTTTTATAAAAATTTATTTTTGTCTTAAAGTTTAATAATTTGGACACTAAAAAATTCTTTAAACCATGATAGCATCTATTAGCTCTAAATAATCTATTGTCAATTTCAAGTTTAATATTATTATCATTACAGATGATTGTACGAAGATATGTAAATTGAGAAACACTTTCTTAAATGTAAGCCTTCATTTGCAGTGGGAGGGGATTATATACTGCCATAAATTTTTACATTCATTAATGGTAAGTCCAATGTCTCTTGCTGCAGACTGTAGAGAACTGCCTGTTTACTTCTGCCAATAATGTTGATGTCATCAATATATGCTTATAACTGTATATCTCTTTGAAACATGGTGTCTCTAATATCTGTTGCCAGTACTTTTAATTTATATTTACATTTAAATATTAAGGTTATTCTATGAGATATTTAATAAGTACGTCTTCATGGTAACACTCATAGAGAAGTGTATCAATGAAAACAGAATTTATTGTTCTTTTTCAGATACATTTATAAATAATTTAATTAATATATGCATATTTAATTAGAGGAAAATAAATGTTTCTTAAAAAAATGCATATAAATACTCATATATATTTAAACTTTTTTTAAATTTCAGTCTGTGCAAATCTTTATTTCTATGCATTTGCTGTATTTTGTCATCTGTAATTTACAGTCAGTTATCTACCAGAACTTTTAATTCAAGAAATGTCTATAAACTGAATGAAAATTACTTGCATTATTGTAAAATATTTCACCAATCTGAAATTTTTGACATCATGGATGCAGTTTGGCATTAATATCATTCTTGTCAGTTTTAAATATTTTAACCATTTAAACCACATTTCATAAACATTGGCAAATACAATGTTCTCTCCAATTGCTTTCATAGATGACTTGTTTCATATCCAAACCAGCCAATGCTTTTTTTTGAGGGGGGTGTAATAATAATAATTTATTAATTTCATATAAAGTTTGTTCCCAGCTAAAAGGCAAACTTTTCATTCCTGAAATAAAAGGTTCCATTTCCTTCGCTTTGAATTATGTGTTAAAAATGAATTTTCTGTGAGTTTCAGTATGCAATATATTTTATATCAAAAGTTTTATATACTTCATACCTCTTCGTTGAAATATCATAATACATTTCAGATGCCCGAATTATTAAAAAATAGATACTTTCCTATTATATGCCTACAATCTAAACAAATTTCCTAATTGTTGATAAGATAGCCTCCGACTTTATAAAGCACCCAATGTAAATATATCAACAGATTAAATAATTGCTATTTATTGACATAAACTTCATTAGCTTTCTCAAACATTAATGTTCATTTCCAGTGGAAACTCTATAGCAATTGCTTCAGTGATAGAGTCGAATAAATCTTTCTCGTTCACTTTTCATTTCTTTTACCATATGAATTCTGCTAAATATGACAGTAAATCTTGTCGGACAGTTCCTCTTTTTTTTTTTTTTTCTGACTCCCATTGGCGCTCATTGTCTGTGTTTAAATGCCAGTTTCTTAATCCACAAAGCTGAATTTGTGATTTACTTTGAAATGGGAAAAGCATTTTTTTCCCCAAATTTATTTGTTTTATATGCAACTGTCAGAATAGATAATGGACCCTTCGTTTACATTTTCTTCATTACATTTGAGCAGACCCTCTGCCCCTCTGTTTGTAACAGTAATAGAGAATATATCATTTTTATAATCGCACATTCCTCCAAAAGCCCATTGTTGTGGAAAAATACACTCAACGTTATTATTCCTCTTGGTGAAAAGACTTTAGTGTGTTTTAACGATGCCCTGGTTCTCTTATCTTTTTTTGATCTTGGCCCCAAAAATCTTCGGTGCGAATTTCCTGTAGATAATTATTTCAGTCAATGACAGTAGTGTGTGACATGTGGGTTACCTAATAGAAAACCATTGTGGGTAGATAATAGAAAATTAACAAGAATATATATAAATTTCACCACTTAAAGAGATGTTCAGGAACATACGAGGAATTTTTGACATTAATAACCCAAACTGAATCGTGTCTTCATTCTAGGCCTTTGGTACCATTTTCAAGTGATTGCGATGACCTGGAGGCCATAACACCAGGACAGTTTTTAATAGGAGCAGCCTTAAGTGCTCTTCCAGAACCTAACCAGATTCAAGAAAACCTAAGTTGCAGTAATCAGGGGCAAAACTTACAAAGGCTGTTTCAACACTTCTGGAAGAGATGGAGTAGTCAGTATTTGTCTAGGTTGCAGCGGAGACCGAAGTGGTGCAAGTTGCAGCAAGATCTGAAGGTTGGCGATATGGTCCTCATTAAGAATGAGAATGTACCTCCACTATGCTGGAAATTAGGTAGAATTGTTAAAGTGTGTCATGGTTTGTATGACCTAGTTTGAGTGGTGATATACACTATCAGTGGTGAAATAAATCAACCTATAGCAAAGCTATATCCTTTGCCACTTAATTCATGATATTAGAGACTTTAATTTTTTTTCTTGTATTATTTTTCATATCTATTTAGTTTTGATGATTTACAGTTTATCGTTTGAACTCCCTTGGGACTTCAAGTCTGTGGGGGGGGGTATATTTGTTGTTATGAAAACTGTATTTCTAGTCACTGATCTGAGAAGCGGCACAAATACAAATTAGTTAGGGTTTTTAAGCATGTGCTTGGAGTTTCAGGGGCAGTGGAGTCCCAATGACACAGATGTTCCTTTGAGATGTGCAAGGTAATATTTGAAGCTTCCATGTTTGGTAAGTCACCATTTTTCAGCCAGTATGATGTTTAAGAAGGAAATAAACGAAGTTCAGTCAAGATTAAGGATCTGTGATTTCTTTGAATTCTACTGAAGGTGCCCTCCACTAACCATCAAAGACATCATACAGTATTATATCATGTTATGAAAAAAAATACATGGTTGATATTTAAAATTGTTTTTTGGGGAGGGGTGATCAGCATAAATTATACATTTATCAATATAATTATACAATTGTATAATTATACACATTTTTAAAATTATTTAATTACATAAAAAGTATTTTTAATGTTGTACATTCTTTTTTCTATAGATTTTTCTCCATGCTTTAGGGTTTTCAGTTTTTGTGACGTAGATGCAAACAAAAACTGAATTGTGTGATAGAATATGTTTTATGTTCTTTAGATTTATGCTTAAACTTTTCCATTTCAGAAAAACTTTACTGTGATCAAATTTTGGAAAAGCTAGCAGATGAGAGATCTGTGAAAAATGAACACTTGAATTTTTTCATTAACAAGTACACAAAGCAACTAGATCTACAGAATCTTAGATTTTGTGATTTCAAGGCCATAAGTGAAAGACTAGAAGATGTTGGAAAGGTCAGTAAAATTTTTCCATTGAAAACTTTTCTTCCTAATACTAGACTATTTTTAAAATATTTATATATCTCCTTACTTGCAAATGATATGAAATAATTTTAAACTGTATATAGTATCTCAGCAATTTAAATATTAAAAAAATATTCATTAGTGATATAGTTTTAATAAATAATTGTAGTGCTATAAAGCGAAGTATAATATGGGAACTACACAAATAACAAATACTGTCTTGTGTATTATATGATAATATATAACTGTTTTGTCAATTAAGGCACATTCATTAAAATAATGAGTAAGCTTTAGTTACTGGAATTATTAAGAATTCAAATCTCTATGCCTATTATAATCTATTGCTACACTTACCTAAAGAAAATAAAGCCGCATTTTTCGTGTGAAACATTTCTAACTCTGAACAATACATTGTAAGCATCACACATTTTACTTTCGTAGAATAAAATAGTAAATGATATTCATAAAAACAAGGCTAACACTAAAATATTACATTTAATCAAGTTTCACAATATTCTAATATATTTTGTGAACTTTTAAAATTTTGAATAAAATGTTCCATTTCAGCATATCACATGTATTGTAGGCTACTAATAACACTTTGCTTCCATATCATATTTGGAACAGTGGGCCTACAAAGGGAAACTGAAATGTATCGTATATGATATGCTGGAAATGAAATGAATAAATGAATGAAGCTATTTAATAATAATTTCATTTTGGATAAAATTATTTGATTAGGGCAAAAACCTTTTAGTCAATTACTTTAAAATTGGAACTTAAAGGAAAAAGGGCACAAATGAAGGTTGCCTTAAAATGCAACGTTAAATGATATGGGGAAAATAAATGCTGTATGCTGATAACAACATGAGTTATGATTGCAAATGTGAGGAGGCCTTGCAATGGCCTTGAAGTGCATATTTTTAAAGTAGCAGACTATAGAACCATCTGTCTATGAGGAGGAATGCCTTAAAGCTTTTTCTAAGGGAAACTGACTTATTTTCATGTTGCATATGAAAGAAACCACAAAAATATCCTTGCACATAGCCCATTTGCTATGTTTTGAATCTGAGTTGAAATGCTATTGTAATAAGACCAATTTGGCCACTGGTGGATATTTTACTTTGGCTTCAGTTTCCATTTCTGCACAGAACTGCCACTGCCTGCTGTGTATAATATATAGATGAAGATTTGTAAAAAGTTAGTGATTATTAACTGTAAAGCAATGATAATCTGGCTTTGGTTCTGTATGAATGGATGCTTTTAATTTTTTTTTAAATAAAACAGTTCCTTTTTGTTGTATTAAACTTAAAGTGATAATAGATATAATGTATATTAAAGTGATAAAGATAACTCAAAATGTTTTCCTGCAATAAATTCAACTATTAATCAACATCTATTTGCCATAATTAATTTGTCATTTCATTCGATGTGTGTCACTGAATTAGCTCATAATGAATAAAAAAAATTTAATTTTCTATGCACTTTAACATTTGATTGATACAAAACCATAAAGATTGCTCATTTATTAAATAAACTAGCCGCTGCGCGGCCAGCCTTCGTCTGGCTTTTAAGTGTACCAGAAAAATGCCTAAAGAGAACACCAAACATTAAATTTGAATACTGCACAGAATTTTACGCTGCAGAACAATTTTATCGAAAAAGAAACAAACAACAACGGGGGAAAAAAAAAGTTAAAAATGCATTTCATATAAAAAGCATACAACGAAATAAGAAATATCCCTTAATACAAATATTAATTATCCTAATAAATAAATTAACCAACTTCCCTTTGCAAAATCTTAAGAACTCAAATGGTATAAACAGATTAAGAACTTAAACAGATTAAAAAATATCATAAAACTTTTTTATAATTAAAATTATATATAATTAAAACATAATATTACAATGGAATAAGCAATATCCCTTGATACAAATGTTAATTATCCTAATAAAGTAATTAAACAATTTACCTTTGCAAAAAGAAGCAACTTTTTAATTTCTTAAACTTTTCAGTCTCTTAAGAACAGTAACATAAGAAATACGATGAAAAATTGTTGCCAAACCGAAATTTTTAAAAGAATGAAACTATTCAAAATGATGCAATTTCATCAAAAATCTATCAACAACAATAAGAAAGGAAAATTGTTGCCAAAACTACATTTTAAAATATCTGAGATGTGAGAAGTGTATTCGGAAGCTTCATTTAAAAAATTTTAAAAAAATACAAAATATTATTATTTTTCCAAAATTCTTTTTTTAAAAGGAGTCGAAAGGATTAAAGTTCAACGTGTCCAAAAATCAAAGGAAAATAAACAGCACATTTTTTAAAATAAGTTTTTTTAAAAAAAATTCCGCTGAAAAGGTGTTAAGCTCACCTTCCTAAATAAATTCGTATTTAATCGATTTATTGAAATACGAAATTTATTTTAAGTTCGTAAAATAGCTAAGTGTCTACGCTTCACGACGATGTAAAAATGAAATGTATAGAGTGAAATCTCGCTTTCCTGTAGCCCATTATGTCTCAAAATGACGCGATTTGGTCACAAAACATAAAATAAAAAAAATTCTAATTCGAATTTCGAAAAAATCGCTTCGAGGTGCACTGGCTCTTGTGTAGATACACCTATGTACCAAATTTCGTGGCCCTGGGTCTATTAGCTTACTCGCAACACGAACGAAAGACACACACATACACAGACTCTTTGTTTTATTATAGGTAGAGATAATTTTGTTCCATTAACCCTTTCCAGCACAACCAAAAAATTCCCTCTGTACACACAGAGAAAATGCATGGAAAAGACTTTATAAGTTACTTTTAACCTTCTTTATTAATACTAGAGGACATAAAAGGAATTGTTTGAAAAGAAATTCCTATGTTATTTTCTTGTCTGTGTTCTGATGTCTTTATTCTATATTAATTTTAAATGTTTACTATGAAATCTTGCTTAAAATCGAATGATAAACATTTGGTGTGCCCAAAGTGAGATCACCGAAACACCAGACCAACTGTATTACTGTTTCACTGCAGAATTTCTTCAGTGAGCCCATTTACAATAGAAAGGTGGGTGCACATCTGTGTTTTATTTCTTTTTGGGGGGGGAGAGGAGGAGGTTTGGTTATCAACTAAGGAATTGTTGGGATGTTTTTCTGAAGGTCAGGGATAATTGTATCAGTTAGCTCTTCACTAGAGATTTTCACTAGAGCAATTTTCTTTTTTTTCCTTTCTCTTTCACTGAAAGAAGTTTTGTTAGTTTTAAGTTGTAGATGTATATTTAATTTTATTTCATGTGTAATGTATAGTTTATATTTTCGTAATTGTAGATATAATGTTACTTTTTTTTCTGATTTTTAATTAATTTGCAAGTGAATCGGAGAGGGCTGACTATTTCTGAAGCACTGAAAATACTAAACGAATTTCCGTCAGATAGTGAATCTGATACAGAGAGATACTTTTTTTTGGGGGGGATGTAGCAAACCAAGCCTCTTAGTATACCTTCAGAATCTAGTGTTTTTTAGTCATAGGCTAAATCTTGTATTCTATTATGTGCTTTCTAGCAATGCTCACTTCAGCGCTCTTTTCGACACTCCATTCGTTCAATGAGCCCTCCTTGGGCACACTCACAAAATTAAAATGGTAAGTGCTAGCTTTACAAAACATTTCCTCTGTACTCCTCTAACCTGATTAGACTGCTCACCACTTTTTTTTTTTATTTCAACTTTAAAAGGTAGCGTGCTAGACCGGGTTAACCTAATTTCTCAGTTTTTCATCTACTTATAAAATTGTATTTGTTTAAAATTCATATAGTTTTGAATCTCTTCAAAAATGTTAAAAATAAAAAATTTAGAAAAATAAATATAATTACTTTTATATATTGCTTTAATCTGTTGTTTAATTCAAACATATTTCATTTTTTGGTTATTTTAATTTTTTCATCTTTAACTACATTATTTTCCATTTCAGGTCATCATTAAATTTTCTATGGCTGGAATAAAACATTTTTATAACAAAGATTATTTGTTTAGTCATCTAACCAAAGTTCAAATTCTTGAACTTGCAGATACTAACTGTACTGATAGGTCATTGAGAATAATTTCTGAAAACTGTCCAGATTTAAAAAGCTTGGATATTTACTCATGTGAAAAAGTAACCGATGAAGGACTGATGTATTTGTGTGAAAAGAAACTTTGCCTTCAAAGCCTGAACGTCGAATGTACATCTGTGAGTTATAAAGGTGTTGCTTGTGTCTTGAAAAGCATCCCATCTATTAGTAAACTGCATTTCAGTAATGTGCCAAGAGCATTATTTGAAGCTACTGGTTTAAATGATCCTTTAGGGGAGAAAAAAGAAAAAGTCTTTAACTTAAGCAATATTGTTATAATTAATAATTCTTTACGGCCAAAAAACCATTTAACTGAAATTCTAAAAGTTTGTACAAGGTTGTGTCCTATGGTAAATGATTTAGTAGTAACTGAAATCCTGTCAGATGAGCAGTTACTTTTGTGCAATTCTTTTAAACATGTGCAAACTGCTTATTTGAGCTGTAGTGAAATAGTTCCAAGTTTATGCAGCAATGCGTTTTTGCAAATACGTGGGGAAAATCTACGCCAGTTAAATTTATCTAACTTTCTCATTAGTGCTGAAGTAATTTCCAAGTGTTGTCCCAATTTAGAGACATTAACTTTACGGAAACCCATTTTTCAAGGTGTTCAGCAATTAAATTCAGGTGACATGCATGTAAATTTTCCCTGTCTAAAAGTATTTAATTTCCAAAATGCTACTTTTGATACAGAAGAAGCTTTGAATTCATTTGAGTATGTTATAGCATCAAGTCCAAATCTTGAAGAAATTACCATGCATTTTTGTGTTTTCCCAGAAAAAATAGATGAAGTTATCTTGAAATATCCTAAGAAATTAAGGAGCTTGAATTTTAGAAATACTACTGTAAGTGTCAATTTCATTCAACATGCCCTTCGAATGCACAAATGTTTAGTTAATCTTACAATTGAAAATTCAGGTATATCAACAGAAGAATATGATCTAATCATGGATATGGTGGATGAACTGGAACGAAGAATTCATGTTCATTGGGCTGATTACTCTGAAGCTATTAGATTATTATATGATTTTGATAATGAAGCAAGTTTTAATACATCACAGCAAAGATATATATTGAAATTATAAATAATTAATTTCTTTTATTTCTATTTTGGAATTCCTGGAAAATTATTTTATGTTAATAAATCGCAATGCTCTATGTATCGTTCTTTATACTTATTTTATGATAAAGTATAAAAAAGTATTGAATGCTTTCTAAAGATACACATTCATACTTCAACATAAAATTTATTTCAAGCATCAATTTCATTGAAGTTTCCTTTGAATATCATAGAATTGTAGTTCTTGGTCTTTTTTTAACCATTCAAAACAAAGAACATCACTGTGCAGAGTAATGCAATATTTAGAGCATCCTGTGTAAAACAAGGAATGAGTGCTAAATAATTTACAACAATCTCTCACTTTTAGAAGAGGGGTGATAGATTAAATAAACGAGAAATATGGTTATTTTAAAATAAACAGTTTAAAACGTGTGTCCGGGACGTCGGGGAAGTAAAATCTTGGTAAATATGAAAATATGGCTATCTGTACTTTTAAATTGAGAAACCAAAAATGATAATGTAGTTACTCATTTTAAGGAGACTCCTAAAGATTAGACGACAGCTGCAATGTAAGTTAATAAATAGGCAACCTGATGATAGGGTGACTTCAGAACAAAATAATTATACTTTTGTAATAATGTAAAGAAAGTGATATTTTAATTAATATTACCATTCAGTTTAAAATTTTAAGTAGTCAGGTTAGTTGATATAATTAATTAGTGTAATTTAGTAACATGTGTTTTCAGTGTAAATTTTATATATTTAATTAACATAACACAATACAGGAATTTGAAATAAACAAAAAATTATTTACTATTTGAAGAAACAAATAATACATTATTTTTCTTTTTGTTTTAATATTTTTCTTTTTGTTTTAAAAATTGGAAAACTAAATTAAATTTTGAAGTATTCTATGAAACCAAATGTTATTAAAGATCTTAATTTCTGAAGCACTTAATGCCTCAGCTTTTTAGATGTTGTTGTTTTCTCAGTCTGCCATTTTTGTCTGAAACTGGGGATATGAATAAAAAATGTCCCTGGTAAGGTTTGATGTCTCAAGTTATGAATACTCAATATGTAACAAATGATTTTTAAAAAATTTTAAGACAGCTTCTGACAAAATACTTATGAACATACTTTCCATTGAATAACTCCCATTAACAAAGTCCAGCTACAGATGATTTGAAGGATGATAATCAGGTATAATTCTTCTTCATTGGCTCGACAGCCCATGGTGGGTCCTGGCCTTCTCCAGGCATCTGTGGTTTTTGGCAACTGTTTTCCAGTTTCGACCTTTAAAGTGTTTAGGTCATTTTCAAGACAATCGATCCATCTCATCGGGGGTCTACCCCAAGGTCTGGTTTCCTTGGGCTTTGCCAGAAAGATTTTCGTACAACACCGATCTTCATGCTTTCTGGCAAGATGACGGGCCCATTTAAATAACTGTAGTTTGAAGAATTTTGCTATATCAGGCTGTCTGTAGATCTTATCTAGCTCTAAAGTTAGATCTTTTCCAGGATCCATTCACATAGAACAAACATGCGATGCACAATCCTTCTGTCAAAAATCTTTAAACCTTCTTCATCATGTAAAGTCAGTGCCCAAACTTTCGATGCATAAGTCAAGACAGATTCTGAAAAATCCTCTAGTAAGGAAGTAATTTAGTTCTTAACTTAAGAAAGCTGGATTTTAAATAATTCTTTCAGGCCATGAAAAGATCTATTTGCAGCAGAGATTCTTTTAAGTATTTCTGAAGTTATCTCATTTTTACAATTCATCATCTTCTAGGTAAGTGAAACTGTAGACTTTTTCAAATCTATAGCTACTAATTTCTAAATGACTAAATCAAGTTGAATTCAGCTTTTAGAAAGTTATAACCAGATTGTGCTTAGACAGATTTTTCAAGGTTTGCCACTGAGGATTATTTTGCCCTCTATATAATATAGTGTTTGTATAAGGTGACCAGATTTCAAAGTTTGAAATTCGGAACACTATGTATATAATCTTTTAAGTGATTTTTGTTATTGTGGTGGATCTGATAGATGAGTCAATATATATATATATATAAATTAAATAATTTTTGTTTTATTAAATAAAGAATAAATCTAAACACAGTATTAATTTTTTAACAAAATAATAAATTTGTAACTCTTCTAAATTATTTTGATGAAGTAGCCTTATATTTCTTTGAATATCTTTATTGATTATCTTAAAAAAGTCTGTGCAATTTTCATAAAAATTCATTTTGGTGATTAATATACCCTTCAAAGTATCCACTTTAAGCTGTATCTTTATCATTAGTCCAAAAACTGTTCATAATCAAGTTCATCAACTAGCTCAGTTGCAACATTGGTACCAGGAAGACAGAAGAAAAACTCTAGCATTTTTAAAACATTTGAACAAGGAATCTTATTAAAATATGCAGTTATTTCCATCCACCTCTGAACTGAGCACAATATTTTTTATTCCGTGATATATTGTTTAAGGTAAACATATTCCTCATGAATATCAATTTCCAATAGTTTATGATTTGGTATCGTTTTATTAATGAACAAAAAGGCTGTTTCAACATGACTCCAAGAAATTTCATTTAATATGATCCAGCTGTATGTTTCTATATACTGAAATCCTTTTAATGTCCTTTTCTCCAAAAAAGTAAGAGCAATCTGATAAAATGAAACAATAGCTTCTCAAAATTCAATAACTTCATCTTGTGACATGTCTGCATTCTCTTCTGAGTTTTTCTAAAACTTTTTAATATTTATTGGAATAAAGTCCTTTATCTTGCTCAATATTGAAGCTTTCAGAGCTTCCATTGAAGCAATTACATCAAATATAGATGCAGTTTTATTTTCAGTTGTTGTAATAACTTTATGAAGTAGCCAAGCTTCTGCCACTGAATTTTCAAAGCAGTTTAAAATAAGCATGGGACACTTTTCTTGAGATTGAAAATAAGCTTTCAGCGGTAAAAAACATTTGGAGTACCCTTTCAATGGCAGGAAGTAATGTTAACCATCTTATTCGTGTAGCATTAAAATATTGGTTTCTACAAAGTTGTAGAAATTTTTCCATGTTTGTACTCTTAACATTATATGATTTAAAGTATAAATATTCCTTAGAAATAATCATTTCGATATCAACTGTCGAAACATCAGCTGATGTTTTTATAGGTGTGATGAATAATATGCTGCACATCCGACTCCAATCAAACCACTGTTAAAGTTTCATTTCAGTTTAATAAAAACATTTTCTCTCCATCTATCAGTTCCTCCAAAGTTAGAATTTGTATTATCACAATGTGGTCTTTTGGTCCAAGGACAATCCACACTTTTATGATGAGTTGGAACAGAATCCCCTGCATGTGATGATATGGACAGCAAAAGCATGTTTGAGCTGTTCTTTTTTGATGGTTCTTTTTTGATGATTGTGAATCACCAGCGATACCTGGATATGTTGCAGAACAAGTTTGTTCATCTCTTGGAGGAGTATGGAATCGAAGAGACGTGTTGGTTTGAGCAAGATGGGGCACCTGCATATTATGCCCTCACCATATACAAATATCTTATACAAGTCTTTCCTGGGTATTGGATTGGTCGTGGTAGTACTCATCTGCCCGCACCACGGAGCCGAGACCTCATCACTTGTGATAATGTGCTTTAGGAGTTCATAAAGGGCATCATTGCACAAAACTGATACAATACCACTGACAAAAGCTGTTAACATTTCACGCAAGTTAACCTGCAATGCTCCGCAAAATGTCATACAGAACCTGGTGGCATACTATCATTTGTTATCAAAATGACAGTAAACAGATTGATCCTTTGGACACATCCTTTCTGAATAAATTCTCCACAGCAGTTGTTAATGTCATTCAGTTTCCTTTTATGTAGTTAGTTATGTATGTTTAGTGGTTTATGTTACTTATTTGGTAACAGGATTTTGTGGCTGCCCTGTATTATAAATAATCTGCAGACAGCAGAAAAATCGCAGTTGAACATTGATACTGAAAAAGGAATCATTATAAGTGCAATATTTACAAATAGTTCAGAGAACAAATATGAAATTTATAATGAACTACTTAAGGTTCAAAGTACAACTAATCATATATATGAATTATTTACTTTAAATGTTTTTTTCCACCTGTATTTATGTTTTGTTTTCATTTATTTTAAAAAATGTTTTGTCTGTTTGATTAGAGGAAGCAGTGGTAATGTCCTGGACTGGCCCATGGAAAAAAAAGTCACTCAGTGTTTACTAAATTTTTCTAACATTCTTCAATATTCTGATTATTTGAGCTTTCCTAGTTAGATGAATGCTAGATAATCAGGCTTTTACTGTATACAAGATAAAATGTTAACTTGCATTTCAAATAGGCCCTAAATTCTCCTTTTTAATTTGCTTATTTTCTCTTCCCATCTTGAAACAGAAGCATGTACATGGTAATTTTTCTGAAATAAACTCTGCCCTCGTCTAGAATCTTCAACTGCCTTATCTGAATCATTTCAGAATTAATGATTATCATGATTTTTATGTAATACAAATGTTGGTACACAACAACAAAAATGAAAACACTTACCCACTAGCACTTTCTAATAACCAATGATAATTTGATATTAGAATCCTGTATTGAAAAATCTTAATTCATTTCTTAATCTATTTCAGTAATATCATCTTTCTTCTCATAATGCCTTGCTTCATCTATAATCTGCAAATGCTTTTCTTATCACTAGTTATAATATGTACTATTAAATAATAAAGAATCTGTCTGTTTGTCCCTTGCATTATAGGGAAAACGGCATCACCTAGACCCACCAAATTTTGAATTCACGTAATCCTCCACACAAGCATGTGAAACTCAAATTTTTAATTTCAATTTTGTTTACTTTGCATTTTGTGCAAATTTAAGGAACTTTTGATTAAAAACTCAGTGATTTAAGACTTTTATGTTGTCATTCTCAATGCATAAGATATTTATGTTTCAAATTTAATTGAAACTCAGCCATATATAAGTGTGTTGCCATTTTGCAAAATGCAATATACACAGTCCAGTCACATTAATGTGACCATCTGTCAAAAGCCAGAATAACCACCTTTCGCAGAGCGAACTGCTGCGAGACGTGCAGGAAGAGAGTCACATAGGTCCCTGAAGGTGTTCTCTGGGATGTTGAGCCATGCCGACTCTAATGCCGTGGCCAGCTGCGCTAGATTACGCGGTTGAGGATCCATGGCGCGAACAACTCGATCGATATGGTCCCACAGATGCTCGATTGGGTTTAAGTCAGGTGAGTTTGCTGGCCAGGGGAGGACGGTAAACTCATCCTGGTGCTCTTCGAACCACGCACGTACACTGGCAGCTGTATGGCACCTCGCATTGTCCTGCTGGAAGATGCCATCATCCTGAGGAAAAACAATGCGCATGTAGGGGTGAACATGGTCCGCAAGGACAGATGCGTACTTGTATTGATCCATTGTGCCTTCCACAATGATCAGTGAACCTAGAGAATGCCAGGAAAACATTCCCCAGACCATAATGCTCCCGCCTCCAGCTTGGACCGTTCCGGCAATGGTTGCAGGGTGGTTCCTTTCAGAGGTTTCACGCCTTATACGCCAACGTCCATCTGTCCGATGGAGCATAAAACGCGATTCATCCGAAAACGCAACCTGTCGCCACTCAGTGGACGTCCAGCTGCTGTACTGGCGTGCAAATTCTAGCCTTCGCCGTCGATGAACAGCAGTCAGCATAGGTGCACGAACAAGGCGTCTGCTTCGGAGGCCCAGATGCAGCAATGTTCGCTGAATAGTACTTTGGGAGACACTTTTTGTAGCCCCTTGGTTAATTTTGGTGGTCAGTTGCTCAACGGTAGCCCGTCTATCTGCCTGAACGCATCTCCGCAACTGTCGTTCACCTCTGTCATCTATGGCCCGTGGTGCACCACATTTGCAACGTCGCTGATTTTGGACAGTCCCATTTTGCCATTCACGGTACACTTTTACCACGGCGGCACGCGAACAGTTCACAAACTCAGCCGTTTCGGAAATGCTTCCATCCTTGGCCCGAAAGCCAATGATCATGCCCTTTTGGAAGTCGGATAAATCGCTTCGTTTCTGCATTACGCCAACGATTGAAATGTTTTCCGAAGCCCTCACACACCCTTTATATACGCTCAACTGCACTGTGCTGCCACCTGCCTTCTGTGATTGGTTATTTAACTCTGACATGGAAAGTACGTGGTGGTCACATTAATGTGACTGGACTGTGTATTTGTATGTTGCATTTAACTACACTGTGAAAAAGCAGTTGCACATAGAGCTACTAAATTTTGAGTACACATAATGTTCCACATGAACATGTGAGCTTCAGAGCCCAAATTTAAAATTTTATTTTTATACTTCATATTTTGAGCAAATTCAGGGAACTTTCGTTTAAAAACTGAGTGATACAAAAGTTTTGTGTTGCCTTTGGACATAGCATAAAATATTAATATTTCAAATTTAGTAAGAGAAATCAGCAACTCAAATGAAATGTGTTAATACTCAGGGACAAATATTTGTCTTTTGAAATAAGATACAAAAAATATTTGTCTTTCGAATTTAATTAAACTCAGCAATCCGAAAGAAATGTGTTAGCACTGCCAGATCTTCCACATGCCACTGTGTTGTCATTCAGCAAAGCACAAGATAGTATTTAATTTTTCTTTCAAATTTATTCTTATTAACTAACAAACTAAGCAATTTTAAAAGCAGTACATGCACATCCATTTCAATTATTATGAATTACTAGCTGGACCCGTGAAATGATCATGTATTTTTTTCTTTTCTATAGCTATTTGGAGTGGTTGCCTGCACAAGCAAGTGTGATAAAATGTGGAATTTACACTATTTTTTTTTTAATGAGTGCAATTCTCATGTCAATTCATGTATATGCCTGTTTTTAAATGCACTATGCCTAAAATGGAAGAAAAAGCTGTTTGTTTTCCTGTTACTAGAAACTCCAAGCACCAGCATTATTTTTACTTCCTTGTACGAAGTAAAGGAGGTATTGTAATAAAAAAAAATTCTGGGTATCATATTTCAACAAAAATATCCATTTTTACTGCTATCAAATGCAATTTAACAATGTTTTTGCATGACATCTGTATGTAAGGACTCTTTTTCGCCAAACGAATTATAAAACTGATTGAAAATGGATTCAGAGTTTTTTTAAGATTTTTTTTGTGGTGTCAGTATGTACACACATATCTCGCATAACTCAAAAACGAGTAGCCTCAGAATGTTGAAATTTTGTATATAGGACTGCTATATCATGTAGTTGTGCATCTCCCCTTTTTGGTTGCAGTTGCCCACACCAAAAGTATATAAGTATGTTTACAATCTCTGTTACTTGGCTAACCTACCCATTGTATTTATAATGGCCTAGGAGCCATTCTGGATGTTGTTCTCATGAAGAACCTTTCTAACATCCCTCAGTTAGAAGTTAATGAATGAATTGTCATAGGATCACCTCCCTATCATTTTTGAATTCTACGGGTTTCACCCCTCACTGCCAAAAGCTTGTACAAAAATTAACTGGACCCAGTTTACTGAGCAATTAAATAATGTTCCTAGTAGAGCCACATTTGATCACTCCAATGAAATCGAACATGAAATTACCGAACTCAACTTTTGAATACAAAATGCTATCAATAATTCCACTTATATTTGTAAGCAGAAAAATCCTTATGGACTACCAGAGGAAATCAAAGAGGTGATACAGGAAAGAAACCAATGTAGAAAACGTTGGCAAGTCACCCACCACCCAAATGAGAAAACACACGTTAACTACTTAAACGGGAAAAATAGCTAATCATTGCTCCAGTATTTGGGATAATCTACTAGAAAATATAGACTTACAACCAAATTTGATTTGGAAAATTGCTTAAGTCCCTTCGAAGTTCATCCTCCAATCAAATTAATCCTTTAAGTCACATGGGGCAAATGCACCACTCAAAAAAAGAAATCGCAGAAATTCATGTAGATGAACTAAGTAAAACCTTTGAAGAACACAGTGAAACAAAGTCTGAGCTAGAAAAAGAAGTTAATTATACTAGTACAAGTATTCTTAATAGTCCAAATATTGATTTTATCAATTTTACTGGCCCAAGAGAAGTGAAAATCTTAATTAAAAAGCTCAAGAAAAGGAAAGCCAAGGGATTTGACAGTATCTCTAATGAAGCACTTCAAGCCCTGCCTAACAGATGTATCGTTCTCATAACGAATATCTTTGATGCTTGTATCTGCCACTGCTACTTCCTTCCCAATGGAAGCACTCAATAATCATTATTAATATTCTGAAAACTGGAAAAGACCCTAAACATGCAAAAAACTATAGGCTCATAAGTCTCTTACCAGCACTTAAAAAGGTTTTTGAGCGAATCATTAGCTCGCCTCACGTACCACCTGGAAAAATTAGATCTTATAGATAGAAATCAATTCGTGTTCCGACGGGGACATTGTACCACCCATCAAAAACTTAACCTAGTGGAATTTATACTGCAAGAATTCAGAAAAAAGAACGGGGTAGCAGCATGCTTTCTCGATTTCGAGAAAGCATTTACCGAGTTTGACATGCTGGCTTACTTCATAAATTATCAAATTTCTTACTCCCAAATAGTTTTCTTAAACTCAACTATTCTTACCTCTACAGATGCACTTTTCAAGTTTGATGCGGGGACATCCTCTCATCTAGAAAAAACATCTTCCGAGGCATCCCACAAGGATCTGTCTTAGTACCAAAGTATATCAATATATTTATCAATGATATGCCAGTTTCCTTCTTTTCTAAAATATGCCGACAATACAGTGATTCTCATCAGTTCAAGGGACCCACAAAATGCTATCGGTAAGCTTCAGTTACAAGTTAACCTAATTAATAAATACTGCAATGACTGGAAGATCAATTTAAAAGCAGCAAAATGCTGTGTTGTTCACTATCGAAAAAATTTTCCAGTTACTATAATAACAGTATTGATAATTCACCTGTTCCTGTGGCTAATTCTTAGAAATATCTTGGGGTATATGTCGACAAAGTGCTAAATTTCAAAGACCACATTCAGTATATTACAAATAAAGCAAATGCTGCCTTTATGGCCCTTTACTCCCCGATAGGAAGAAAAAATTAAATTTACATACCAAAAGAACCATCTACATTACCCTTATTCGACCAATTATCCTGTATGCAGTTCCGGCCTGGGCCACTGCCAGTAAATCTGAATGTCAGTAAATGTTCTTCTAAACAAGATCCCAAGAAGCATAACAAACGCACCTTGGTTTGTGAGAAATTCACAAATCCACAAGGACTAGATATCTTACCCATCCATATAAAATCCTCATTACAGCACATAACTTCTTCGACAACACATTTACTTATTAACTTATATTTTACTATTTAATCAAGACTTTTCGTATTTACTGTTATTACAAAGGTAGCAAGCACTTTGTTATTTTAAATCACATACTGTGTTAAAATCTTGTTCATGGTCTCAGGACTTCCCTCCGTCGCTGTTGGCCAATACACATCATGTGATGTCCACGCCTTATACTCTTTTTTCTATTATTTTTCTCTGCAACATTTATTTGTGTTATAGAAGATTAAGTCTTCAAACAATTATTATCATTATTAAGACTTTTATAATGTTTTTAATTGTAATTTACTCTTACAATTGCTTAACTTCAATTGGACCAATCACGAAACTTATGCTAGTCATGTGACTCAATGCTTAGTGCCTCTCTCTCATTTGACTGACTGCCACGGATGATGCTTGCTTATCGACTGCTCCTGATGCTAAGATTATTGCCTCTAATAATTGCTATCTACTGTGTACGCTCATGTTTCTGAACTCGCCCTCGAGTGTGGTGTATTTTAATACACCTTTTATCAAAAATTTTATTTACTAATGGCCTATGGTATTAACTTACAGGTAAGAACTCTTTGTAGTTGACGCCAGACGCACAGATATGATCCTAGATCCTCTTCCTGTTACTTGGCTGAATAGGCTCATTTTTTTTTGCTTTAAAAATGAGATTGAATTATGTTATTTTCCGGTTTTTATACCTTTAGTTAATCTGCATGCAATAGTTGTAGAATTATTAACAATTTAACAGTTGTTTAAGTGCAGCTAAGCCTTATTTTTCTGACCATAGCAGCCATAATTGTTTACATTTGAGCAGAATAGTGAATTAAGTCTTTCTGCATCTTCAGTGTCTTTTTGCTGAGTGGGACCAAAAGGAAACTTTTAGTTTTGTGCACCGAAATATTTGCCTGCTGGCCGAATTGCTTGTTTTTGTGTAGAAACTCTATTTTATTTGTAAATGTTGTTTTAACTGTATTTGTTGTTTTATGTTTTTCTATATCTTTAAATTTTTAATGAAGATATTTTGAGTTTTTATGTATTTTTGTCTTGCCTCAAAGTGAGAACTGAATTAATTGAATGAGAAATATATATCTAATCAAAGTCGAGCATATAAGTTTAAATGAAATGCAGGAAAAAATGCACAAAATTTAATATTTCAAACAAGGAGGTCATGTGGTGTACACATCAGATTTCTTATATCATATCAAAATTACAGAGACTATACATTGAAAGCAGGAGAAAACCAGTTTTTATAAAAGGAATGTAAGAATCCAACTAGAAAGTTGGTAATGATATTCACTATACAGTTGAATTGACCAGTTCTAAAGGAAGGAAAGTCACACAATACACACTATTTGTAGATAACCAATCCTACACAGATGCACTTTTTTGTCAAGTTTTATTCAAAAATGACAAGAAATATTATCTTTATACATAAAGAATTATAATGTAGTGAAGAATCTGCTTTTTCTAATGTATACTTGGTTCTTGAGTTTCTACTTTTCTCCGTTTAGGTGCTACATAATTTCCTAAACCTGCAGCAGCTTCAGCCTCTTTCTGAGAATAAGGCTCCATTTCTAGAGCCTTGAGCCTATAAAAAAAGTATACTTCAATATATCTAAAATACTCATAGTGATGACTTACATATTTATTTGTGGTTGAAAAAAATTACAGTGGTTGTTGCTCAATAGGATTTTTGTTAACATTATTATTTATATACTGTTGCTGGATTTGAGAAGTGTAGTTATTTATATACCGATTGTATAGTTAAACAATTAGTTCAAAAACTTGGATTGTAAAAGAAAAATACCTGAAAAGGAGAAACATTCAAAACTTTGGTTTATTAATGTTAAAGTATAAGATAAAGAGGCATATGCTAAAGTCACAATAATGTGACAAAAAATTACAAACTTGGACTAAGACACAAACTTAGATTTGCTGTTAAGACATATGGATGGTTCACTTATTGGAAAGAAGAGAAAATACTGCTTAAAACTTAACTCATGATGGGGGGGGGGGGGGGACAGATGAAGAAGATTGTTGCAGCAAAAATTTGGATTCCAAGAGCTGCCTTAGATTATTTTAAATTTCTACCTGAAAATATGCACATCATTGGTGAAGCTAGTCTTATACTGAAATATTTAAAAATATATCTGCTCCAGCATATAAAATTGCTAATAAACATACTGCATTTCTGAGAGTAGCATGTTATTACTGGAAGTAAAAAATATGTCATATGTATGTATAAAAATATGTCATATGTCATATACAGTTGAATTGACCAGTTCTAAAGGAAGGAAAGTCACACAATACACACTATTTGTAGATAACCAATCCTACACAGATGCACTTTTTTGTCAAGTTCTTTTCAAAAATGACAAGAAATATTATCTTTATACATAAAGAATTATAATGTAGTGAAGAATCTGCTTTTTCTAATGTATACTTGGTTCTTGAGTTTCTACTTTTCTCCGAAACAGCCAATTAATTTTACTCAAACTTTAAGCTAGGAATTAATTCAATGGTTAAAAAGCAATGCATTTCAATGACAGGTTATGAAAATAAGATTACATACAGAATATACCATGACAGCATATATCTTGTGAATCAGTGAAAGGCCTTAATTGTGAATACTGCAGAATTTTTGTCTTCCAACTTTTCTGTAGTTCATCCTTGTGATCAAGGCTCACCACAGAAAGCATGCTAACACTGCTGGTGATGGCAAGGGCCAGTGGTGCATGGTCAGTTGAATGTAGGGTGTGGTGAACCATGGGTACTCTCAGGACACCAATAAGCCATTGGTGTATCTGGATAGTTAGTAGTCAGGAATCTACTGGTAAATACCTGTGTTTACTTATACCTGTCACTGTATAACAGCTGTCCAGACTGTATAATTGTTTGTGATGCTGACTGCTGTACCAATGAAAACAAGTTCAAATCTTGGTAATGACATGGATTTTGTGTGTCTGTGCAGTAAGGGGTCACACAGAAATACAGCAAGCCAGTAGTCCTTTCAAGTTTTTCATGGCAGGAAAAGAGGGATAATAGATCTTCAGATTATCCCCAGCAATGTTCTCCCTCAAAGGAGTATATCTGTGTGACCGATAGTGAAATTCTGATGTCCTGCCGACTTCTAGCTGTGTGTACCTGTCACTGTATACTGCCACCCAGAGGAGATAATGGTAAGTAATACTGATTGCTGCCTTGCTGAAAGCATGGATATTTGTGAATGGATAATGTCTGTGCAGCAAAGAGGCATCAAAATACACTAGAGCTGAAATCCTCTTCAGAGGTTGGTGATTAGGGAAAAGGGTACAAGGCTCTTAGACAACCCTCCCCCAACTGTTATTCCTTGGAATTCCAAATTGGGGTGTAAACTTAACAGTTAACTAGGTACAGCAATACCTCAATCACCTATGGCACTACAGAGGTGCTGGCCTAGCTTTTACCCTTACCTGTCACTATATAAATGCTTTAACGGGTAAATACAAGGCTGACCGCATTCTCCCCACTGAAAATATGAAACTCCTTCAAGAAGGAGTTCCCTTCTGGATAAGACTTCCTGGGTTAATAGTAGAAGACTGTGAGAACCTCGGACTGCTCCCTGGAGTATTCTTCATCGAAATTGGAATGGAGTTCAACAGTTAGAAAAGCCTGGGGAATGCACAGGTTGTGGTCTTGCTTCAATGTGTAAATTTTAACTATGCTGTGCAACAAGATCACAGGAAAGTTCTTGTATGGGGGGGGGGGACTTATATGCTACAATCTTACTTGACAAAGACACTAGTGGCCCATTAACCTAACCACAGATAAGATTTGCAATCAAGTTTATTAAATGTAATTGTTACAATTCTGAAGAAGTATTCTATTTGAAAGAACTAAAAGCTCTGTGACCAATGGATACTTCATCTATTTTTATGATGAATTTTAACTTTTGGAGTGCATGCAAATTAAAGCTCTGTGTAAATAATTTATCCATTGTTTTAAATTTTCATTTGAAAAAATTAATGGGTTGGAGACTCAAAAAAATAGCATTCTGAAAAATTGCCAAACTGCACTCTCATATATCTCTATAACTTACATACTTTTATATCCTTATCTATATAGCATTTTAGTGGGAACGTTCTAAAAAAAAGTCTGAGAGTTAAACATTGGCAGAACTTTCTTGTTAGTTTTAAATGTGTGAAAGTTTAATTTTAATAATTAAATTTTATATTAATAAACTGATATTCATATCAGCAATGCAAATTAGTAACTGATATAATAAATTTATGAAGATGGTGGTAATAGAGTGTGTGGCTATTTAAACAGCATAACGAAAGATCACAGAATCTCACTTTTAATCTTATTATGAATAAGCAAGACTGACAATGGACTATGAAGATACTTTCTCAAATGCAAAAACTCACAATCACACATTTTAGATAGATCTCCAAGGCTTTTCCTCTTATACTCACCTAGGAGATAAATGAACTTAAGAAATTTTGCTTTTTCAACTAGGAAGAGATACATGAATTATCAATTTTAATGCAACATGAAACATGTCCCATGAGAAAAATGTAAAATTTGTGAGAAATGTCAATATCTAAATTATAATGTTCTACCTCTACAATGATATCAAAGAATTAAGTGCAAAAATCTAAAACTTGGTGTATAAAATAATGTAAAATATGATGAGAATTTTATACATAAACTGTCAAACCAATTGAATCTTCGTACGAGTGAACATTCTTAATGCTTTCCTTTTTCAACACTGTTTTTAAATAACTATTAATTTATAATGAAATGGTTAGTTATAATTTAGAAAATGATAAACATGGAAGCATATTTTCCTGAATAAATATATTTCTTCCTTTAAATTTTACAATGCTCCTATAAAAAAAAAGGCCATCATTTATGAATAAAAGTATAAGTATTATATGTATAGCTGACAGTTGAAATACATTGTGTTGGTACATTGAACTGTGCGACTTTTGCTTATATGCAGATTTTTCTTAATAAATATGGCAAAAATTTTTAGTTATTTATAAAAAAAAAATAAGAAATAAACCATATAAGCTAGATAACATAAAGAACCTAAAAACGTTTGATGCAGACTAGCAGCTATTATAATAAAGTCACCTCCTGTTGTAGTATTTTGTATATCTGTTTAAAATGCTGTATGGCACTAGTCATCTATATCTGAACAATTTGTCAAGCCAGTAACTACACCATCACAAAAAAAAATTGCTCTCTCAACTATTTTTCATTGTGTCTAGCATAATGCTGCAAATTTTATATAATACAATAAGCTCCATATGAAGTGCTTTTAATTATGCAGGACACTTTGAGATGCACAAGAAATCGTGAAGAATAAGTTCAATTGCTTGATATAATTTTTTTTTTAACAAGAGTATTTCTTGCAGTTTTACAAACACAATGGATACTTGTCACATGTAGGTTTGATGAGATATAACACTTGGCACATATCAACCCTGGGAAGAAACAGTTACCAATCAGTACATACACATGCAGTTTATGTTTCACATTTATATTTTTTAAGCTATCAATCTTGCATCTATCAAAAATGATGCTGTTTGGAATCTCTTCCCAAATTATTTTGTTAAGAGAAAGGTATTTTATACCTTTCAAAAGAATTTGAGAAAATGACCATGGTATACAGCTACACTGCTCAATTAGGGGATATTGTGAGTTCGATATGAAATAATCACATAATGGACAACTTTTTTAATAAAAATGAAACACATAGGGTAAAAAGGAAAATTATAATATTTAAAAATTTTGGAATATGAAAACTTTGTCTGTGACTTCAAAAACTAGGTAAGAAGTACAAAGTGGCTTACAACATTCCCTCTGTAGAAGGAGACTGAAAACAATTGACATATGTAGAATGTTTTGTTACAGTTGATGTGATGTCTCAGCAAGATGATTAAGCTGAATCGATAGCCTAGAGGGCCGTCGGGTGTTTAGAGGCAGCCTAGACGCACTGAGCTGTAGCAGAAGTGTTAAGAGTTTTTCATTTCTAGAATATGGAATCGTTTTTTGGAAAACTGGAAATATTCGCCGAAGATAAGGGCAAGATCATATGATTGCAACAACACAAAATGAGGATCTGTATTTAAAAACTGTAGCCAGAAGAAACTGCCGCTGTGCTGCTAAGTACTTCAAGTGCTCGCAGGTATCTTGAAGACATTTTGCAACCAGCCACACTGCCTATGCTAGCAGGTCATCCAGGTTCCGTTTTCCAGCAGGAAAATGGTTCACCACATACAGCATGACTTCCCAACAATGATGCATTACAATCCTCAACTGCCTTGCTGAGTGTCCAGACTTGTCATCTATCGAACATGTTGGGCAAACAAATTCAGCTGTGTACAAATACATTCCAACTCCCTGACGAGTTGCTCCATTTGTGGCACAATCTACAGCAGAGAGACATTGGCATCTTGATAAAGTCAATGCACAACCAAATATTGATTTGTATAACTGTCAGCAGAGATTTTTATCTACTGATTTCCACATTCTTTGTATTACTATTCGCAAATAAAATGCATTTTTTACCCTAGTTTTTGATCATTTGTTTATCTACTCGGACACTATACTACTGCTGAATTTCGTAGTTGTAGCTCAATTCTTTCTAGTTATATATATTTTTGCAACAGTGCATGTAAATTATATATATTTCATAGACAGTGAATGAATTGTAAACCATATGTTTCTCATCACAGCTAAAGCATGCCAATTCCATGTTTCTTGAAACAAATACCTATGAATGTGGGAAATTAGCTTACTATTACAGAGCATCAGTTACATTCTCCTGCATTACTATTATTCAGTAAGTGAATGTATCAGTAAATAATAATTATTCTTTTCATTTCTGCATTTCAGTATCAGTATTATGAAAAATTTTAAGTGCGTTGTACTGGCTGTCTACGAGAAAAACCGCTATAGCAACAGGGCTAGTATATTTCAAACAGGGGTAGGTGTTGGCTTAGGGAAAAAGAGTTATCATTTGTCTTCAAGACACCTCTATGGAAAATGGGTCAAGGATTGTTTCTACGGCAACAGACAGCTGCAGACTAACTGGCGAGAGCTTTTCTTATGATAGACAGACTGTATCCTGCAGAGCATTATTGATCGCCAGGTCGATACCATTAACGCAAGCTACTAGTAGCTTACGTTAATGCTCTGGTTGGCTAAACTTGATTCCTCCATTGAGCTGATGCTGACAACTTCTCATTTCTCCCGCACAACTGCGATTGTCAGCCTCATCTCATATATAACTGTATATGCATGAGGTTGTACACATTATGTTTTTTGAGTGTATATTAGACATTTGCTAACTTGGATAGTTTGATTTATGCATTGGTACCAAGCTAGGTCTGTTTTAACCATGGCATGTTCAAGCAAAAAGTGAAAAAATTACCACTTTTATTCGGAACGGGAAACCGATTACTTCTTTACCGAGGTAACGAACAAATATGTGTGTTTACTGTGCTATGCAAGTGTATCAATTCGTAAAAAAGTATCGAATTCAAAGAACACTTCCAAGGTTTCAAAAATATTTCAATTGTTTGTCAAATCGCCTTTTATAGAGATTAATGCTGAAGAGTTCTCTACTCGTGTTATGGAGCATTTTGATTTTCAAGAAGATAATGCTGCAGTAGAATTGGAACTGATCGATTTTTCAAGATGCTATATGTAAATCGCTTTTCTCAACCTCTGAATGTATTTGGCCTCTTGTTCCTAAAGAAAAATATCCAATTTTGGTCCAGGTTTGTCTGAAAGTGAAGGCATTATTCAGCTCTACTTATCTGTGTGAGATTTCTTTTTTTAGTATGAAATTTATTAAAAATAAGTACAGAAACAGACTTACTGATGAACACTTGGACAACTGTATTCGAATAGCAACCACTACATACTCTCCCGACACTAAAAAAACTTGTTCATGAAAAAAAAAAAAAAGAGTTCCATTTTTCTGATTAAAGTTAATACATCTGATAAAAAAAACCGTCAAAACATTTGTTATTTATTAATACCTACGCTTCATTTTCTTTCTTAGTACAATTCAATTTCAGTTTCTTTTTGCTATATACAGTTTAATTAAAACTGATTTCTAATTTACTAGAAATGTAAGTTTATAGACAATAAACAAATGTAAGGTTTTTTTTAAAAAAAAAGTGGTAGTTCTTTTGGTTAGTAGCTCATAGTAGGATTTAAAAATGACACAGTAGCTCAAAGCTAAGTTTGGCCACCACTGATATAGATAATAAAAAAAGAAAAAGGCAATTTATCTTGCTGACAGATAACATATAATAGCAAAGAATCAGAGAAATAGTTTGAGAATTATGATTTATCCTTTTCTAAAATTTTTGCTCTTGAAATACTTTTCTTTTGTATAGCTTACCAAATTTCATACACTGAAAAGTTTTGAAACTGGTTTTCTTATCCAGAATTGGACGATTCTGCAATCTTCTTCTTTTATATTTTATTTATTTTTAATATGAATTCCTTACAGGAATTACACCTTTTACAGTATTTCATGCATAACTGAAAAGCACGAAATAAACTAGGTTAGTCTATATTTTAGGGTACTTCTTGGATTATCACCAGGTTGTTGTTTCATTTATGGTAACCTGAGTAATTGAATGTTATGGAAACCCTGTTATTACGTGATTGGTATTAAAGTGTGATTGTGGTGATATTGACTGATGGGAAAATATTTGTAAGGGCTTACTCAACTATGGATGTTGGTTAGAAAGTACATTGCTTATTTTGTGCTTTACACTGTAAAATGCCTGTTGGTGGTATAATTAACCTGAAGTTTCTATACACTATGGAACGACTGGGGAAAGAAAACACTGACTGACTGGTGTGTATATGAAGATTTAAATGGCTTCATTCACCTCTCGGGAAATTATGCAGCGAGATTTAAAGATTTCGAAACCGGAGTTCATATCAACACTACAGAAGGTATGTAGGGTGTGATAAAAAAGGATTTTCGAAAGAAATGCTACCAAAAGTCGAGGATATTTTTCATGTTTTACTTTGTGAATTAATGTGGCAACGGCAGTACACAGATTCAAGTTTAGATGATTTTAAATAGTTTTTGGATGTTGTTAAGGAATTCTAAATGTGGCACACATATTAAAGAAAGAGAAATTTTTAAATAAGGTAAGTTGATATTTCCTTTTTGTATTATATAGATTAGATAACGTGTATTTCCATTTTTATGTTATTTCCTTGTTTGATTTAAAATGCAGTTTACTGAGATTATGTATTTTTTGTTTTATGTTTTGGACACCATTTTGCTGGGGAAGGCATTGGATGTAAACAGGAATGGCACCAAAAAATTACCAATTTTCAGCAAAAGGTTCCCTGAAATATATTTTTACCATAAACTATTTTGTGATATACTTTTCAGAACTACATGCATGATGTTTGTAATTACCTCATCTGAGTAGTCCATCTTCCCATAACGTGTTTTTTCAAAGTTCAGTTATATTCAGAAATCACATATCTCTTAGCCTAAGCTATATACATGGCATTCAAACATGCATGATTGTATTAGACAAAGTTGCAATCAGCCCTCATACAAAAACACAGTATGTACAATATACATTAATTTATCATTCAACAGCAAACAATTAGAACTTAAATTTCAAGGAAGGCAAAGATTGTATGCAGATGTGCAAGGACACGATAGTGCTGGCCTTTCAAAAATTAAATAAGGCAGTTGAATATAAGATACCCTTTTCAGGCATATAATGCACATTGGTGTATAGCGCACATCTATAATTTCAAACTACATTTTTAACTGTTAGGTATATTTGCCGTATAACATGCACCCAATTTTCACGAAGACACTTAAAAGATACATGTGCAATGTTCTTATCTTTTCAAGTCACTTATTCAAAGATTTGTCCTAGCCTTTTAAACAACAGTATGCCGAACTGACAAGTGAAGAGGGGAACAATATGTGTGTGGATTAAGTGCTTGAGGGAATAAATATTCCTGCAAAGAGTGTGGATTGTATTCAATACAGCTGTCCAGAAAAATGCTATTGTAGGGCTTTAAGAAAAGGGAGGTATAATTTGGAGTAAAAATGCACTTCCAACCTGAATGAATTCATGGAATTAGGAGTTAGATGTTTTCTCTTTCTGTAGTCATTTGAAGACGTGATTTTGAAATGAAAATAGGAAGCAACCGTATTTCAATTAAAGCAAATGCAATTTCATTTGCTTTAATTGAAATACGGTTGATCTAGTGTTCCTTTTAGTAGTAAATATGGCTGCCATGAAAAGAAGTAAACACAGTGATGGTTTCAAATGCAAAGCACTTTCATTTTGTGAAAGAAAATGGAATCATGCTGCAGCATGGATGTTTGGAGTTGGTGAAAGTTCCATACGTGAGCGAAAGAAAAATGAAACACAATAATTAATATGCCAAAGAATAAATGTTAAGGATGAACGAGTAACAAATGGCCTTTCCTAGAAGAAAGTGTTTCAAACTGGGTCCTAGAAAAGCGCCAGAATGGATTAATTGTAACAAGAAACAGTATACATTTATTTGCCTTAAAAAGAATGCAAATGAAAGTGAAAACTTCGAAGCTATTTTGAGTTGACGTAGTAGATTTATGGCATACAGCAATTTAGTTTTACGATATAAAAACAATAGATTCGCAAAGACTTGGATAATAAATTGATTAGTTCCCAGAAGTATGTTGACCTACAAAGGCAAAAAAAGTTTGGAAATATGGATGAAACTCTAGTAATGTTTGATATGATAGGAAATAAAACAACTGATGTGATAAAAACGGTTCATATAAAAACAACAGGTCATGAAAGATCTCACTTCACCGTAGTGCCTTCCTGCTTGGCTGATGGTTCAAAATTAAAACTCATGGTCATTTTTAAAAGAAAGATGATGCCAAAATGTAATTTCCCAAATAGTGTTTGCATTCAAGTTCACGAGAAAGGATGGATGGACGAAAACAATGTGAAATTGTGGATATGAAATGTTTGGCAAAAGAGTCTTTTTGCCTTAAAGAATCCAGAAATTCTTTTAGTGCAGGGCATGGTCAGATCTCATCTAAGGGATAATACAGACATGGTAGTTAACTCCAGGCAGATTAACACCATTAGTTCAGTCTTCAGATGTGTATTAATAGACCAGTCAAAGAAAATTTAAAATGACAGTAGAATATGTGGATGTTAGAAGATGAAAAAACATTTAAAAAAGGAGGCCAAATACATCATGGCAATTTAGAAATAATGTGCGAGTGGATCATAAAAGCATGGAATGAAATTAAACCTGACGTAATTGAAAACCCATTTAAAAAGTGCAATATATCTAACAAAGTAGATGGAACGGAAGATGATTATCGATTTACGGATAAGAGTAACAGTGATTGTGAAGATGACACTAAATTCACTGATGTGCCTGAAGATATAACAGATGAATATGATCAGCTTTTCATGTTATACGATAATGAAAATTTTTAAGTTCAATAACATATGTCATTTCTTTTAAATAAAGAACATTTACGTACATATAGAAAGATAATTATTTTATCATTTTTACACCTAACATATACTGCATGCCCATAAATTTAGATATTATTTTTTGTATTGAAAATGCGCATTATACACCAGAATATATGATAGTTCAGACCCATATGGAAGTAAAGTTGAAGGGGAAAGTGCAGAATTACCCACTGCTTGGCATGTTTTTAAGAATTGCACAAACTCGGTATCCATTACACATCAACCTATTTTCATTTAAAAAAAAACCCAGAATTGCACAAACTTGGCATTGTGCACTCCCTTGACTGACTTGATGTGCATTTCCATGTACACATCGATCTCTTTTCACTTAAAAAGTCAATAAAAATTGACAAAAATCCTATTCTTCTTACTCTTGTAAAAAGCACTACACAAAGCGCCAAAGTGGGCAATTCTGCACTTTACCGAAGTTGGATTTACCTACTGATAGACAGAAGATACTTACAAATCAACTTTGATAACTAAATTTTAGATTTAGTAAATTTTTTAAATATTTTTATTTGTTTGGTTGGTTATATCTAAAGGATGAAATCAGAATGTAATATTTACCTTCGTTTATGAACCTTAGTACGAAAATGTTCTTTTAAAGCATGGCTGTCAATAAAGTATCTTCTGAAAAAAAAAAAAAAAGTTTCATTATAAACAAACAAAATACACATTTATTATAACCACATAAAATGGCATATTTTAATCAATTACTGTATGAAATACTATATGATCTGCAATAATACCCTACTCACAGTTCTTTACAAACAGTCACCAAATATCTAATAGGATTAATAATACTTTCAAGAAGCAACCCCCAACCCGAAAAAAGGAAAAGAAACTGATAATGACAAACTGCGTCATAAATATTTTAAGAAATTATTCTAATGCAAATAAAAACCCTATATTTGAATAAGAATACAGCATTAAAATATTTAATAAGATATCTTAATTTCTAATTCTCTGTATCTTGTAATATTGTCTCTGTATCTTGCCTGCTTTAATTTCATTGTTACTCCTTAGGCCTAAAATAATTTAATGCTGCTGGAACTGCGGCATAATCTGCCACAGTTTCAACAGTGCCACAGTTTTTCTGAGATCAATAGTGTTATGGTCTTCATCATCGTTAGCATCTCTTTCCCCATGCAATGATCTTCAGAACCACCAAGATCATTAGATATTCCCATTTTCTTAAAAGTCTTCATTTTAAAACAGTAGTCATAGTTTGATTTAAGTTCAAGACGAGGTGAAATGGCTGACTAGGTAATTGGGTTTTGTGGTTTTCCGGGGTTGCTCAGATAACCGGCACTTGGCGAGGATCCTGAAATCGCGTTCGCCAACTTGGCCGATAGGCACCAAAAAGTGGGAAGATTGTTTAAGGTTGCTAGCTGAGATGTTAACTAAGATAGGGAAAACGGAAAGGATATTTTCTTTAGGATGTAGATACTTTGTGTTGGGTGTCGTGACTTTGCAGATAAATCTTTGTAATCACGACTTTGTCAGTAGACGTTTTGAATTCAGTGTTTAACTATTTTTTAAATAAATTAATTACACCTGTAATTAGAATAAGATAATTTTATACAAAAATACAAAATATGCTCTTTTCCCATTCTTATGGTTCACATTATCCCATGTGATATACATATAAATAATTTTAAAAATTTAAACTTTTTAATTATAGACTTAATAAATGTAAATGCTTAACATATTCATAATAAATAATTTGACGAATAAAAGATAATGAAATTTTTATCTTCAAATCTTTGAATAAGATTCATATTTATAGATTTTTCTGATGTGTTACTCATGTTTGAAACTACTGTTATAGATAACGTTCAAACTGCACAGAAATAATATTTTAGGATTTAACTTTTCAAGGAATAAATACAGACAAATTCAATTAACCTTATTCTATTCTGTTTGATTAATCTTTTTTCTAAATTTAAAGAGTTGCATAATGTCGTGAAAAGCCATAAAAGCGCTTGTTACAAATCCTGTTTCCCTGCAGTTAATGCAATTCAGAATTACATTTCTTTTGTTTACCTACATGAAAACTATTTTTACACTTAAACAAGAAAAAAGGAATAAAAATAACCATCTTAACCCTATTAAGCAAAATTATGTGCATGAAAGGAACCAGATTATCCAACATAAACCAGATTGGATGATGTTTGAATAGCCTGTAACACATTTCGAGGATGTAATATTGTTGTGAAAACACATGCATATTTTATTTTTTAAAACTTTCATCTTTTAACTATGTGATTATATTGCATTTTCATGATCATTATTGCATTTATATAAAGAACATGTTTTCAAACATGTATAACCATTATTACAGATAATTGTTCAAATTAATGGTAAAAATTAAAAAAAAAGAAAAGTATAAAAGTTAATAATTTTGGAGTTATATATATCATAATCTAAAATAGTAAGATGAAAGAAAGTATGTAGATTTAATGAATCACAACAATAACTATCGTTTACAATTTGTTATGTGTGTACAGTTTACCTTCTCAATGCAAATGCTACACTTTGCCTTACGTGATTTTTTGCGATTCAAGATGGCAGAAAAAATTGTGCCAAGTGGCGCTTATCTAAGTTTTCCCTATGTCCAACGTGAATAGAGGAATCTGTCCTCCTTAGTCAGACAGCATTTGTGTGCTTGCCATACTGAAACAACAACCCTACTCACAGTTCTTTACAAACAGTCACCAAATATCTAATAGGATTAATCATGGATACTTTAAGTCTCTCCTTATTATAAAAACAGCTCTGAATAAGGTTTCCACTGTGGTGTAGTTCATTAACCACTGGCCTTTGTTGCAATTTTAAAAATGGAAGCTCTAATAATACAAAAGTACTTAATTGTATAAATAATTTTATACCTATTTTCATTTAAAATTTGATAGCAATTTTCAAGTCGGCTGTGTGATGCTTTCATTCAGCGAAATAAGAATTTAGGTTAATTGTGACTTTTCCCCTCCAAACTCTCATTGGATAAATATAAGTTACAAATTTTAATAAATCTGTTACAAAATTTTTTAATGGTTTTAAAAAAAGCTATTATAATTTTAAAGTTTTAAATGTGGTTAAAATATCAAATATATATATATATTACATCTTAAGAGTAAAAAATCATTTAAATTTCATTAATTTAAGCATAAAATGTGATCGATATGACTATCTACTATATGAGGCTTAAAAAAAATTGAATTTAGTTATTAATTATCAAAATAACCTTTGCTTATAATTTGTTATGATTTAAAAACATTTTCAATGAATTTTTATTTCAAAATTTCTTTTAAGTCTATTTTAAAAATACAGTTTAAAATGAATAATGTAAGCAAGTAATCATGGGGGGGATAAAAAAAATTCGTGTATTACTGAATTTTATGTTTTAAATATTCATGTAAGAACAGTTTTTCCTACCTCATTGCATTACTTCATTATAATTATTATTCTAAAAAATCAATGACGACCCCGTATTATTCATGTAGTTCAACATTAAAAGTTATCCAGAATGTTCTTCGATCTCCATTCTTCTGCTGTAGAAATCTGGAAATTACTTAAAATGCAATAAATGTTTATTTTAACAGTTTCTTAGATCAGTGAAATAATTTATCTGGTAATGAAATTCTGTGAATAAATTGTGATGCTTTAATGCCAGGTACGTCCACTTCAATACATAATGTAATACTTACGCACAATGAAGGCAATAATATTGCCCACAACCAGGCAAATCGACATCAACTTCTTGATTTAATAGCTTTTCGGCCCGTTTTGGTTGCATGTCATCATTGATTTCATCCAGATCTTTAGTCTTTCTTTTGATTTTAATCTGTTTTCGTTTAGCTGAATACCCATGATTACCTTTTTTACGCGAATATCGTGTCATATTCACACGTGAACAGTACACATTGAAAGTTGTTGAAAACAAACTAACGGTACGACTTGTTTTGCACCTAAATTAAAAGTCTTTCTGTCAGCTGGGATAGAAGATAATTGAATTTCATTTTATTTAATAGGTATTAATTTTGGATAAAATAGCTTTTAAAAAAATGTGAAACGGTTCAGAATTTCACAATCGTCCAAAAGATTATGCTTGTCTTTTTTTAAAGTCTATTTTTAAAGCTCTCGCTGAGCTTCATTCGAGGAGCCTTATCCTGGAGTCCACGTTTTTAATATCAGAACATTGCTGTTGTGAAGTGAAGTGAAGTGAAATACCGACTGGGCGTGGCATCGCCAATCATGACATCAGCCTGCGTGCGGAACTTCAGATAGAAACTGACTTCTGTAGGAGAAGGACTGCTGTAATGAAAATAAACGTTTTGTCTAGAAAGTTACTGCGTCTTTTATTCACAAATGCACCTAGCCTCGGGTAGAGGCAGCCCGCAACAGAATTAAATAGTTATCTTTCTGTGTGTTTTTCGTAACATAGTGGTACCCTCGGCGGGACACAGGTGCTTTGGATTAGAATTTTTGAAGCGAACTTTTGATTTTGAGTTTCTGATTTTCAACAACTTGATTTGAACAAAATGGATTTGATTGCTTTAAAGACGCAAAGGAAAGGACTTAGAATTTCTTTTTCTCAAACAACGAAGAAAATCGAAACGGAATTAACTAAAGAACTAAGAGATTTAAAAACTCTTTCGGTTTTGAAGTGTCAACTTTGTGACAAGTTCCAGAGACTTGATTCATGTCAGAATGATATTTCTCAGCAGTTGTTGCAGAGTGAAAATGGAGAAACATTATTTAGTGATGATTTTGAAGAAGCGGAGAATTACCGAGACAAGTTTTTAGAACAATGTGCTCAAATAGATGCCGAAGTACAAGTAAGCAGAGTTTCCCCTCTCCCAAGTGACTCGGAATCGAGGAAATTTAAATTGCCTAAAATAGAGCTCAAAAAGTTCAGCGGTGAAGCTAAAGATTACCTGACATTTTGGAGTCAGTTCCAGAAGATTCACGATGATAAAAGTATCGCTGATGAGGATAAAATGCAGTATCTCTTACAGGCCATGGAACCGAAATCGAAAGCAGAACGCCTGGTGCTTACCTTTCCGGCAACGGCAGCGAATTATCCGAAAGCCATAAATTTAATTCGTTTAGTTCAAGTTTATTATCTGTCTAATAAGAAGTCCCATAATTTTATTGAAACTCTCATAGATGATGATGGTATTCTGAGAGTTAGAGATGAAGGCTGTTCAAGAATCTGTAAAAGATGAAATGAAGGCTGTTCAAGAAGAGATTGAAGCAGGTCAAGAGGAAATGAAAAGAGAAATTACCAGCGTAATAGAAAATAAATTCGAGTCTAAGGAAGGCAGAATTGACGCTGTCGAAAATAAAGTTGAACACGTCGAAGAAAGAGTTTTTTCTGTAAAAGAACAAATAGAAAGAAGAGTTTCTGCCGTGGAGAAACGAATCGAAGAAAGAGTCTCTGCCGTCCAATACCAAATCGAACAACAAATTGATGACAAGGTTTCTGCGGTTGCGAAAGAAGTTGATACTTTAAAGAAATTCGTAGCGACGGCAGGAAGCAATTCGGATAGTTTCAAATTTCTACCCATGAGTGCTCGTCCCTCTCTGAAGCTATCCACATATGATGGAAAGACCTCCTGGCAAGTGTATAAGACACAATTTTCTATAGTGGCGGATGCGAATGGATGGGATTCCCAAGCTAAGGCCTGTCATCTTGCCGCTTTTCTGAGAGCAGACGCAGCAGATATCCTTGAGACTCTTCCCGAAAACAAAAGGCTAGATTTCCAAGCTCTGTCCGGCGCATTGGAGCTGAGTTTTGGAGAAAAGAGTTTAAAAGATTATAGCAGGCTTCAGTTGAAATTCCGTCTACAGAAGCCTACGGAAACACTCCGGGAGCTCGCCACGGATGTTGAAAGGCTGTCCCACCTCGCCTTTTCGGAGTGCCCGACAGAAACAAGGGAAATCCTGTCCCTGAAATACTTCATCGACAGCATCCGGGATCCTGAAATACGGAAAGCGCTGCGAATGGCTGATGTGAAGGACGTAAAAAGTGCTCTAGTGTACGCCATGAAATTCGAAGCAGCACAGCAAGCAACTCTTAAAGATCGCTACCCAGTCAGAGCTGTGCGAGTCCACGAGCCAGTGGATCAGTTGATAGCTCGTTTAGATGATATAACAAGTGAATGCCTTGCAGCGGAATATTGGTAACATGAAACCGGCCATAAAGTGCTGGAACTGCGGTGCTGTAGGACACATGCGTAGGAAATACCGAACATCCCACAGCACGGAAAATAAGATGAACGATGTAAACACGCAATTAAACGCCATGAGATGGAAAAGGAGTGACAAGAAACCAAAGTGCTGGAACTGCGGAGCTGAAGGCCACGTACGAAGGAACTGTAGAACACCCCAGAGCACGGAAAATAAGATAGCTTTCCAGCAACGACGGAGGAAGCAAATTAATGATCATATTGCGGAGCAGAGTTTGAGCGATAGTGAACAACCCCGTTTTAAAGCGCTCAGGATTTCTGTACTATTGTGTGGCAAGAGTAATGGATTATCCATCAATGGGCATATCCATGTAGTTCCTTGCAATATGATCATTGATACAGGAGCTAATGTTACCATCATTCGAAGAGATTTAGCTCAAAAATTCAAGGATAAACTGATTTGGAAGCCACCCTGTGTTAAATCCCTTTGAAGTGAGATGGCGCTGCCATCGCTACTGATTACGAAAGAATGTTATTACCTTATTAGTCTTCAATGGCGAAGCGTAGTGAGTGGGGTTGCCAGAGTGTCTTCCACAAATGAGTAAAATAAAGATGATGAAATATTATAGTTTAGTATGTTAGTTAGTTAGTTTAATTTAGAGTTACAGTCCACTTAATAATCACCCGGAACATTTTTAGTGGCCATGTAGAGCCGCAGCGATATCGGCTAAGTAAATAATCTAGTTATAGAACAGGGACTTTGCCCTTTTGCTTCTGGAGAATTTGTGTTTTGGATTACAGTAGATGTTGAAAGAAAGGGGTAAGTAACCCTTGAAACTTAATTCATTATTAACTGTTGCATTTAGTAAACTCTGAATTAAGTTTGTGTGATAATTTGTTATATTGTAAGTGTAGCGAAAATGGCTACGAAATTGAAAGATGTTCTCACTAAAAAGAGAACTAAAAAACTATCTTATCGAAGTTGCAAAAGAAACTTTCTGAGCCAGATTTAAGTGTTAGTGACTTAGAATTGTTAAAAACTAAATTTAACAATTTGCAAAACGAATTTAATAATATTTTGATTCCATTATTAATTTAAGTGATGAAGAAAATATGGAAAAAATAGTCAGTGAGCAAGATGAAATCAATAGTGGTATTATTGATAAAGAGTTTGAAATAAACAACAGATTGTCGAAAGTTGTTGAAGAGAATAAAGTGGAAAATACAGTAATTTCTGAAAATTCTGTTGTGCGTTTACCTAAGATTTCGATACCGACATTTTCAGGGGAAATGCATTCTTGGCTTTCCTTTAGGGATATTTTCAAAGCGAGTATTGATCAGAATCCAAGTTTATCAGATGCTGTAAAATTGCAGTATTTAAAATCAGCACTGAAAGGAGATGCCTTTAGAATAATCCAAACGATAGCTATAACGGATAATAATTATAAGTTAGCATGGAATCTTCTTGAGGAAAGATACTCAAACCCTAGAGAACAAGTGTATGCACATCTTAAAACATTTATGAGTATTCCCGTTATTCAAAACGAGTCAGCTTCAGCGATTCTAAATTTAATTGAGGTTACAAGTGAAGTGGTAAGATCACTAGAATGTCTAGAACAAAAGTTAGATGGGGTTTCGTCCACTATATTTGCATTTATTCTTAGCCAGAAACTTGATCAGAATACTAAATTATGGTGGGAAAGGAATTTAAAGAAAGAAAAAATACCGAACATTACAGATTTATTAGAATTTTTAGAAGATCACGCGAGGACATTAAACGCTTCCAGAATTCCAGTAATGCCTAAACGAAGTCAACCAAAAGTTTCTTCAATGGAATGGTTTCATTCAACGAGAAACATGTATGTATTTGTAAACTGTGTAATGCGGAGCATAAATTATTTAAATGTCCTAAATTTCAAAAATTCGACTTAAAAGATAGAATCGAGTATGTCAAAAAGCACAATTTATGTTTCTGCTGTTTCGGGAATCATGGAGTGAGAAACTGCGCTTCAAATTACTCTTGTAGGCTATGCAGAAAAAAGCATAATTCATTACTCTGTTACGAGCGAGAAAAAGTTTCGATTCCCCAAAATAAAAACAGTTGCGAAATCGCGTCTCCATCCGATCAAAAGTCAGACGCCAGTCAGTCTACGGAAAACAAGAAACTCAACGTTCACGCCGTGCCATTCGTAAATAAGGATAACGAGTGTTTTATGACAGCTACTAATGTAAATAAAAAATGTAAAGCAGTTAATAGAGTCCTGTTATCGACAGCGATTGTTTATATTAAGGGAAATGAAGGAGAAATATTTCCAGCCAGAACTTTGCTGGACAGTGGAAGTATGATCCATCTTTGTTCATCGGAATTATCTAAAAAGCTTCATTTGCAAAAGGAAAATGTAAACATATCAGTAGGATGTTTATCTGGGATTTCAACAACGGTGAAATAAAAAATAAGTGCGGTTATTTTAAACAGAGAAAAAACGTATAGTCGTAAACTAGATTTTTTCGTAGTTCCAAAAATTACTCATTTGATGCCTTCTAGACAGATTAATTTCTGTAATATTGCGATTCCACAAGGAGTTACATTAGCTGATCCAGACTTTGACAAACCGGGTAAAATTCAGTTACTTCTTGGATCTGAAATATTTTTCGATTTGATAATTTCTGGGCAAATCTATGTACCAAATACTAATTTAGTGTTACAAAACTCAGCATTTGGGTATTTGGTGAGCGGGAGCATTGAAGATTTACCACATGAGAAACAATTAATGCATTGTGGGTTAATTTATGACAATGTCGAGACACAGTTGAAGAAGTTTTTTGACTTGGAATCAATTGGTATTAGAGATGATCCCAATTCCTACGATGAAGATAAAGCATTAGAGATATTCAATAAAACTGTTAGCTTCAAAGATGGTCGGTATGTTGTCAGCCTGCCCTGGAAGAAAAATTGGGAACATTTAGGGGACAATTTTGGTGTCGCAGAGAAAAGAATAAAGATTCTGATGAGAAAAATGCAGCATGATAATGCATTATACTTAAAATACAGAGAAACTTTAGAAGAATACCTAAATCAAGGGATAATAGAAAGAGTATTAGATACTACAAAGCCAGTAAACAAGCCAGTTTTTATATGCCACATCAGGCGGTTTATAGAGAAAAAAGCATTAGTACAAAAATGCGTATCGTGTTTGATGCGAGCTCACATGAAATAGGTAGTCTCTCCCTAAAGGATTGTTTGTGGCCTGGTACTAATTTGAATCAAAATATATTTCATTTGTTGATATATTTTAGACTTAATAGGGTCGCAATCTTAGGAGATATCGAAAAGGCCTTTTTACAGATCGTTTTAACTGAGAAAGATCGAGATGCAGTTAGATTTTTATTCGTTAAGAATATTGGTACACCTTTGCAGAATATTGAGCATCAGTTAGAAGTGTATAGATTTAAGCGTGTACTCTTTGGTGTTAATTCCAGTCCCTTTTTGTTGGCGGCAACTATAAAGCTGCATATCCAAAAGTATAGAAACGTGTATCCTAATACTTTTCAAATTCTTGATACATGTATGTATGTTGATGATCTTGTTACGCGAGCAGATGATGTATCAGAAGCCATAAAAATTTCAAGGGAAGGAAAAGAAATTATGCGTGGAGCTGGAATGAATCTACGCAAATGGGTAACGAATGATATTCATTTAGTTAAGAACTGGGAAGAAGAACATTTTGACATTCGTCCTCTAAGCTCAAATGGAAAGATACTCAAAGTATTAGGAATTCAGTGGGACATCCAGGAAGATAGCCTGAGTATAGAGGCTTCTTGTTTGACTGAAATATCAAGAAGAAAGAAGAGTACTAAACGTTTCATTCTCCAAACAGCTGGAAAAATATATGATCCCATCGGACTCATCACACCATTTACTGTTAGAATAAAACTTTTACTACAAAAGCTATGGCTACGTAAACTACCATGGGATGCTGAGCTTCCTTCTGATCTGAATGACGAGTGGTCGCAATGGTGCAGCGAGCTTTCAGAATTAAGTAACATTAGTGTTCCAAGATTTGTTTTGGATTCATGTGATAAAAATACAGAAATCCATGTGTTTTGTGACGCAAGCCAAAGGTCGTACGGTGCAGCCGTTTATGCAAAGGTACAGAATCGAGGGCAAATTTCTGTGAATTTGTTGGCCTCCAAGAGCAGAGTTTCACCTGTCAAAAACATTTCCTTGCCTCGACTGGAACTGTTAGGTGCATTGATTGCAGCAAGATTGGGAACAGAAGTTAAAAAGGTTATAGATCGTAAAAGTTCGTCTAATATCTTTTTTTGGAGTGATTCTAAAGCCACATTGTATTGGATTAAGGGATCTAGAAGATGGAAGTCTTTCGTTCAAAATCGCGTTGACGAAATTCAGAAGTTGACTAATCCAGATTCATGGTTTTCTTGTTCAACCACGCACAATCCTGCCGATATTTTAACACGTGGAGTTAGTGCCTCTTCTCTAGTGAACAATTCCAAGTGGTGGACTTGTGCAGAATTTTTGACAGAGCGACATCTTCCCTACAAGTGCTTACAACCAATAGTTCCAGAAGTTGAACACCTAACACCAAGTGAAAGGGAGTCCTTTATGCACGAGAGCAGAAGTTCTAGTGACATTAATGACATTTCTGAGAGAACTATGTTAATTGACATATACTCTAACGTTTTAGACGAACTCTTGAGTTTTAGTAAAGATTATTATAAAATTATTAATGTTCTTTCTTATATTTTTAGGTTTATTTATAATTGCAGGAATGGATCAAAAAGGGTAGGACCTCTTCAACTAGAAGAGGTAAGAATAGCTGAGGAAAAGCTTATTAAGCATGAGCAGAGGGCTTTAACTTGTAACAAAGGCATAACAGGAAACTTAAAAAATTTACATCTCTTTGTTGATCATAAAGGAATAATTCGTGTTGGTGGCCGTCTTGAAAAAGCGTCTATACCATTTTCTCAGAAATACCCAGCGATTCTCCCAAGAAATTGTAAGCTAAGTAAGATTTATTTTTCTAGTGTGCACAGACGATTGTTGCATGTTGGTCCTCAAGGATTATTGAATGCGGTACGTCTAAAATTTTTGCCATTAGGTGGTAGAGATTTGGCCCGAAAATCAGTACACCTTTGTGTGACGTGTTTTAAATGTAAACCAGTTTTGTCTTCACAGATTATGGGTAATTTACCATACGAGAGAGTCAAACCAGTTTTGTCTTCACAGATTATGGGTAATTTACCATACGAGAGAGTCAATAGATCACCCCCATTTAGTGTTTCAGGTTTGGATCTATGCGGTCCATTTTATGTAACTTACAAGCATCAGAGAAAGGGTGTGCTAAATAAAATTTATATTTTTGTGTGTATATGCTTTGCGACACGAGCTATTCATCTTGAGCCTTTGTCAGACTTGACTTCTAGTGCTTTAATTGCCACTCTTAAGCGTTTCATGGCAAGACGTGGCAAATGTACGAAAATATTTACTGATAATGCCCCTAATTTTGTGGGAACTAATTCTATACTGAAGAAATTTTACAGTGTAATTAATTTTCCCGGCAAAACTTTGGCCTCATATTACACGTCCGAAGGAATAGATTGGAACTTTATTCCTCCCAAGTCCCCTCATTTTGGAGGGCTATGGGAAGCCGGTGTAAAGTCCGTAAAGCATCACTAAAAGAGAACGATAGGAAATTTGCGTTTTACGTATGAAGAGTTTGAAACAATAATTGTGCAACTAGAGGGAATACTAAATTCCAGACCTCGTACACCCATTTCCAATGATTCTGATTGTTATGAAGTTTTGACCCCAGGTCAGTTTTTAATAGGGAGATCTATACATGCGATTCCGGAGCCAATGATAATAGGTGTGTATGAAAATCGGTTAAGCCGGTGGCAGAGAACAACAAAAGTAGTTCAGATTATTTGGAAGAAATGGTCGAATGACTACTTGGGAACTCTGCAACAGAGAAACAAGTGGATGATAGAGAAAGACAATATTTCTGTTGGTAGTATGGTACTGGTCAAAGAGGACTATCTGCCAATCTGCAAATGGATATTAGGTCGAGTTATAAAAGTCTATCATGGATCTGACAATAAAGTGAGAACTGTTAAAATCAAAACAAAATCAGGGGAATTAAAAAGAGCGATCACAAAGATCGCAGTGCTTTCTATACAAAACTGAACTTATATTATTGCATATGTAAAAAGAAAAATTGTGTTTGTTCAAATATTGTAATAGCACCAGTAATTATACTCATAGTATTTATGTTGTTTATACCTATATTAATTTTGCTTTAGGAATGTTTGTATAATTTCTTGAAATTTTGTAATTTCAAGCCGGGGGAGAGTTAAATCCCTTTGAAGTGAGATGGCGCTGCCATCGCTACTGATTAAGAAAGAATGTTATTACCTTATTAGTCTTCAATGGCGAAGCGTAGTGAGTGTGGTTGCCAGAGTGTCTTCCACAAATGAGTAAAATAAAGATGATGAAATATTATAGTATGTTAGTTAGTTTAATTTAGAGTTACAGTCCACTTAATAATCACCCGGAACACCCTGTGTTATCCTCGAGACTGCGTCTGGTGAGAAAATCGACATAGAAGGAAAGTTAAATGTGAACATCACCTTTGGAAGTGCCGCCTACCATCACACAGTATATGTGGCGGATATTACAGATTCTTGTATACTCGGATTGCACTTTTTAAGGAAATACAATTTTTCCTTAGACTTCAAAAACAATAAACTGCATTCAGCCGCTGAGGACGTGACTATCGATCCTCAGAAAGGATCCTCCCCACGAAACGCCGAAGTGTCGTATGGAAGACCCTGCTCAGAAAGTTGCCGAAATTATACTGAGATCGAAGAGAAACCCTAGACTACCAGCAATTCTCCAGCCCAGATGCTCATCGATCGTGATCTTGGTCTGCCTTGTGATTTCTTATCTAACCGCCTTAATTTCTAGACATTGAGTATGGAACAAGATTGTTACGAATTTTGTATAATGTAACATGAAAAGTCTGAAAAAGAGAAGCTCTTCCGGAAAAATAAGGTTCAGCAACAAGTCTATTTAACACGAATTCAAAATTCAAAATTGGAGAGATAACGCCAAGCTGGTGATAACTTTGGCGACTAATTATTGCAACTAAATTTGGCCAGATATCGTCAAAAGTTGCCAAACTTAAAAACATTTTGTATAACTATAATTGATCACTATGCGTAACGGCAACCGTATCTGGCACTTATATAAATAGATATATAGATGAGCTTTGCATTGCTTTGTATTTAACGTTCCCAGTAGTTTGAGATACAACATCTACTGGGCAAACAAATTCAATATTGAATTCTTGAAATACAACATCTACTGAGTTCACAGTAGTTTGAAATACAACTACTGATTATGCTCTGTGAAACAGAACAGCTGAAGGAGTAATTTTGTGGAAAGTTCCAGAACTGTGAAATATTTCTTTTTGTAAAATAAATTTTATCAGGGTATCATCAGTTCTGCGTGCATTCAATCTATTACAAACCCATACAATGCAACAATTTTTAGTGTCAAAATGGGACTGAATTCCGATGACAAGAGCGATGGACTAGCAACTAAAACAGCTCGAGACAGCCTTTCCTGCAATCGAAGATGTGTTGAAAGTGTGACAATAATTCATTCAAGAAGAGATGAAAGCTGCCAAAGACGAGATGAAAGCAGCCAAGAAGAGATGAAAACGGGTCGAGAAAAGATTGAAGCAGACCAGCGGAAAATAAAAAGAGAAATTACTGCCATAACAGAAAATAAATTCGAAGCTATGGAAGATGGAATAGACAAGGCGGAAAATAATGTTGGGAAAACTGAAAAAAGAATTTCTGCTTTCAAACAACACATCGAGGAAAGAGTTTCTCCTGTCGAACAACAGCCCGATGAAAGATATTCTGCTGCTATTGCCAAGGAGCTTGACAGCTTGAAGACAACCATAATGACGGCTCGTCACAATTCTGTCGCCTTTAAATTCGAACATGTGTCGTCCCAACCCTCTCTAAAGTTATTCACATATGACTGAAAAATCTATTTTACATTAAGGTAAATGTCTGTCTCGCTAAACTGGCGAGATATTGCCAAACTAGCTATGGTTTTGGCGACTAATTTTTGAAGTCAAATTTGGCGAGAAACTGTAAAAATTTGCCAACCTTGGTTATCATTTGGCGATATCTTGGTCTGTTTCTTATATAATTGTAGTTGGTACTGTAACTAAATAACTGTAATTGATTCCCATATGTAACTGTAACCATATCCGGCCCTTATATACAGTAATTTCGAGAAAAATCATGTAAAAATTTTTATTCCTTCTTCTTCATTTATATTAGCTTTTATTAGTCATCATGTGTGATCTTAATCCTTTTCTTCAACTTTTTATATCTATATTGTTCGTTTTCCAAAACATCTGTACCCACGCTACATTACTGGGCTTTTGTTTTATAAGATCTAGTCATCTTAGGCCAAATAAACTAATCTATATCCTACTAATTAACCCGGTGAATTCTCGCACAGGCGTGAAGTAAAACCAATACAGAAGAAGGCTGAATATAACCCTTTATTAATTTTCAATTATGAACAGAAAGGCATGTACTTCGTGCTTTAGAATAACATCGACCACTTGCGGTAGAACTTTAATGTTACTACACAAATCAAATTCAAGTCTAAAAATAATAGCGCTGGATTAAAACGTTAAATTACGGCTAACTTAGGTTAACAAACCTAACACGAGTGACAATCTTTCGAAATGGCCAAGGGGCGTAATAGCGTAACAGCAATGTCAGAAACCAAACGTGCGTTGGCTAGCGAAAACACGCTGCGAATAAAATCCGAGATTCACCCTTTTAAATACTCACTTAACTTTAAATTTACATCCTGACGAGGAAATGCTAAAGGAAGTTAAGGAGTTAAGGAAAGATAAAAAAATTGTAATAATAAGTAAATAACTAAGAGAAGTCCTACAATTTACATTCCCGGGATGCCCAAGTGAGGAGAAAGTAGATTCTTTGCAGAGATCGTAGTTCGATGACCTTCAGTTTTAGCTGCAAGAGAAGGAAAGGGAAAAATTTTCTGTTTCTGAAAGGGGGACTATTTCTTTTACTTATTCATTTATTTTTGTTACAATAATTTCAGTACTTGAATATTTAGATTTTTAAATTTAATCCCTGATGCAGAGATGGTTGTTTTCTCTGTAAAAATCAGCACCCTTTTTGAAGCATAACCTTGTGCATTCATGATTTATTGCAAGGAGTCTTAGTATTATAATTATTGTTATTTATTTTTTCCCGTTTTATATGAATGTTGGTTTTACGTGAAAGTGTTTCAGCTGGTTTTCTCACTCATTACGTGAAATTTTTTAAGGATGTTATTGATTAATTCGTAATGTTGGTGATTTACTCCAATAATTTTGTATTTTTGTCTGAAGCTTCACTATGCTTTCTAACTAAATGCTATTTACTTTGTGCATGGATCTTTCTCTCTCTCTGCTCTTGTCTCTTTGTTGTGTGTTCTTTTGTTGTAGTGTCTGAAGGGAAAAGCAAACATGTTGCTTGGTATTATATGTTTGGACTTACCCCCTTTTCTTAATTTTTTCTTTCTTGTCTTATCTTAAAGATAGTTTCCTAACTAGATTTTAAAATGTAACTGAAGTTTTTCCCTCTTTCAACTAGCTAGGGCTTACAACTAGTTCAGACACACTTACAGATTTCAAAGCGCCACACTCCTGATTACAGGTTTTTCAGCTTCGTGTTTTCCTCTGATGAAAAACAAATGTTCAGGAGTGCTGGATTACTGGAACGAAGTTTGCCCCCTTCTTTTAACCCTTTTTCATTTAGATTAGGTTGATTTTTTTGACAGATCTCTCAATAAGCAGCATTAGATTTACAACAGCACGTCAGGGCATTCATTGTGAATTGATAGGTCACGCAGACCTTTCCATGTTTTAATACTTTGTTTGTTTTGTTGCACTTTAGGATACGTTCATGGTTAGGTTATTTCACGCTTCTGTTTCTTCTTCTCTCTCTTGCTTAGGCCTGTAAATATTTTTGGCTGAGCCTTTTTTTCCTCTTTTTTTAACCCACATTTTTACCTGGCTTAAAAAAATTTTCGTATCAAATGCTACGAAATTAATTTTTCCTCAAACAAAATTGTCCTCTTTCTATTTACCTCTCCTTCGCACCTAAGCTTGATTTTTCGCCCTGCGGACAAAAGGACTTGGGTGCAAAACAAGACATCTGTCTACTTTGTCTCGGAAATGAATGGTATTGTCAACTCCTTGGCTGCCGGGTAAAAACTATATAAGATCGAAGAAAGTATCAGTTTTCAGTTTCGAAAGCCCCATACTATATCAGAAATGAAGATTTACATCGCGACCTTCATATTGCTTATATCAAAGACTACGTATCCAACCTAAATGGAAACTTCTTCCGGCAAGCAGAGACCAACAGTACAGCTAACTTCGCGGATATTCTGAACTATGAAATCAGCCCGGACCATTTGCGCATTCGACCTTAGGCTGCACACCTAAGTAGACAAGCCAATAATTAATTTTAATCGTCAGCACTCTGTGTTTACGCTCCGTGGGCATCTTCCCACATCATCTCTTCTGACAAGCGTTTCAACTAGATTTCGACCAATCATAGTGAAGCGCCAGTAGACTACGAGCACCTCACGGACTTTTAGGTGTAAATACTTTAGACTTTTTCTCTTATCACAAACAACATTCTCAGTATATCAGTTACATTTTTCTGAATATTTTGATAGGTGATAATCATATCTGAAATTGATTTATCATTTCCCGAGCCTTTAATTTCCATTTTCTAAGAACAGGTGTCTAATAAGAGACGAAGCTGATTGGCTGATAACCTTGCAAGCTCCACCTTCCTCCGCTCGACCAGTGTTGCAAAAAGCTCGCGTCAGCTCCTGAGCCCAAACGAAAATTGGGTCGTATTTTTTTTCTCCCCTCAGAGGAAACTCAAAAAGGAATTTCTTAATACCAGGCTCCGCATAGAACTCTTTGCATGACTGGGAAGTATTGCTTCGGCAATAGAAACCCAGTACAATACAGTATATCGCAGTTTTTAGTTTAGAGTCGACTTCGGAGTATTGAGGTATCAGCATGAGAACTTCGCTGTTTAGACGAGATTTGCTTTGCTTAGTTTTAGTAGTGTGAAGTGGTAATTACTACTTGTATTCTGTCATACGGAGAAGACCTGTAGGGGTATTTTTGTGGATAGTTCCAGAACTGCAAAGTGTTTCTTTTGGTAAAATAATTTTTATCAAGCTATCATCGGTTTTCTGTGCATTCAATACACTACGAACCCGTACACACGTAACAATATGAATTATTCACGAGAGATATTGAAACAGAACAGCTGAGTACTTAGCGAATAACTACTAACCTTTAGTCCTGTCCTATTCATAGCGCACTGAGCTACTTCGAAATGCGATAGCTGCCTCAACCATGGCCGCCTCAACACGGTGCAGAATTGGACCCAATAGAACCGGATACCCTCCTACTTTAGATAGACCCGCACCAGGTGTACGAAGCGTTCAAAATCTGCACTGTTTCTTAAAACTATCTTGTTATATATACGGGGGGGAACTTGAAGATGTTTTCTTTTAGTAAATTACACCTTCACACCTTTTCCACGCCACAGAAACATTTAATAATATAAAGAAAAAGCTATACAGATTGATAACAGTGCTTTAGCGCCTTCTCGCGCTTGTTGGATACAATACAAACACAGTTCTGTTATTTTTAAATAGCCGCTCGGCGCCTACTCGCGCTCGCTACCGTTGTCACCACTCTCACGCGGTTCTCTAACATCCTCGTCTCCACCTCGTTCTCGCTGCAGGCGCCCAGGTGATGCGCTCTGGTGGCTATAGAACTCAGAAATCCCACAGTTCGGCGATCCTGACTTTGTTTTCGGCCTCGAAAACACGGAACAGCGACACTGGTACATCAAAACGGAACCTAAAAATAGATTTAAAAAAGCAAAAGGAAAAAAACAGAAAATACAAGTCCGGAGAGGCCGCACAGTCCTAAGCAGGAACAGTCCAGAGTTTCATGTGATCAGCTGCCGTAGTTGTACAGCCAGGACCTTCATGCTGTCCTACTTTTTCCACCTGGTACAGGTCTTTGCCTTTTCTCGCTTTTACGCGATATGGACCGAAGAACTTTGGTGTTAACTTTAAACCACCTCCATACTGTGTCCTTTGAATGGCCACTAGATCGTCTACGTTGTATACCGGTGCCTTTTTTCTCTTCTTATTGTACGTTCTTCTATACTCTTCCTGAGTTTTTAGATGTTTTTCCTTACTTGTCTCTCATCTCTTCTCGATCTTTCATCGTAACATTTGCTTCTTCTTCTTCGAGAAATTCAATAATCTTTAAGTCCTCTCGATTTCTCATTTTCACACCAGTGAGGAGCTCAAAAGGTTGAGCTCTTTGTGCTTCTGCTCTTAGTACTGTTCAAGATCCGTTGCACATCTCCAACGTATTTGTACCACTTGGTAGGATCATCTATGGATAATTTTGACAGGACTGGAACCAGCGTCAGATTAATTCTTTCCACCTGCCCATTTCCTCTAGGAACGCCTATAGTCGTAAATATGTGCTGGATCTTTTCTTGTCTGCAGTACTCTTCAAAGTTTTTGGACGTAAAAGCCGTACCTTTATCAGTTATTATTCTTGAGGGATTACCGAAAGTTGATTGTTGCAGTTTCAGCTTCTGCAATACCTCTTGAGCTGATGTAGCCTTTACTGGATAGAGCCACACGAACTTTGTAAATGCATCAACGACGGTCAAGATATGATTGCAGTTCTTATTGTCGAAGGTAATGGTCCTATAAAATCAATGTGAAAAGTGCTCAGCGGAATACTCTCTTTTGGTATGGGATTCAACAACCCTTCGCCTATACCTCGTTTTTTGTCGCACAAAATACACTCTACACAATTTGAAATAACTTGTTCCATTCGTCTTCTAAGGTTAGGAATATAAAAGTCCATTTTCAGCAAATCTTCCGTTTTAGACACTGCGAAGTGCCCCTTGTTGTGGATACTACGTATGATTTCTAACTCCAATGCTTCGGGTACCACAAGTAACTCGCGACCATTGTCGAACTTGTATGATACACCATTTTTCACTAAGAAATCTTCCTTTAGTCCTTGCTCGACTAAAGACTTTAGCAACTAGAGATGCTCATCACATTTTTCCGCAGCTGCAATTTTGGCAGTAATTTCTTCCTGAGAATAGGTAACCATCATGACAGCGTTTCTACTCAATGCGTCCACGTGCTTCATTTGCTGCCCAGATCTCTGAACAATTTCATAGTCAAATTCTTCTAGAAGTAACGCCCACCTCGCCACTTTAGGGGTTAAATCTTATTTGAACATAGTCTTTCGAAAGGCATCGTAGTCGGTAATTATTTTGACCTTATTTGACCCAAAAGGTAATTTCTGAATTTCTTTAAAGCTTCCACTATAACTAAAACGTCAAGCTCATAACTAGACAGCTTCTCTTGTTGCACGCTAGTTTTTTTTACTCATGAAGTAAATGGGGTGTAACTGTCCATCATCAGACTTTTGTAGCAATACAGCGCCGAAACCACGACTGCTTCCGTCTGTATGCAATTCTAGCGGTACTCCTTGTTTGAAAATATGCAAAACAGGACTTGCTGATAAAAGTTCTTTCAACTTGTTAAATGCCTCGTTTTGCTCAGGGCCAAATTTGAATTCTACCCCGTTACGAAGAAGATCACTTAACGGTTTCGCTATTTTCGAATATTTTGCAATAAATTTCCTAAAATATCCCGTGAGACCCAAGAAGCTCTGAATCTGCTTAAGGTTTTTGGGCTCCGGGAAATTTTGAACGGTCCTTGTTTTTTCAGAAGAGGGGTGAATTGTACCATCTTTAATGATATACCTGAGAAATTCTATTTTCTTTTTTAAAAACTAGCATTTCTTAAAATTAATCTCCAAACCGTACTCTTTGGTTACTTCCAAAACGCGCTTTAACTTTTCTAAACCTTCTTTCTCCTTTCGCGCTGGAATAATAAAATCGTCCATGTAAGTAAGAACAGTGTCATGCCGAATTAAATCTCTAAACACATTATAAATAAATCTTTGGAACACACTCGGCGACGTGTACAAACCAAAAGGTGCTTTCGGGAATTCGTTCAAACCTGCATGTGTAATGAATGCCAAATAGTTAGTGCAGTTTTCCTCCACAGGAACATGAAAAAAACATTTTTAAGGCTAACGTCGAAAAAACCTTTGCTTCACCCAAATGATCTAAAACCTCTTCTACTTGTGCCATGGGAAAAGAATCCTTTACCATTTTTTTATTTAATTCCCTGAAGTCAACACAAACACGTATCGGGATGATTTTTTTCTACTCAAAACGGTTGGCGAAGCATATTCTGAACAAGATGGCTTTATAATCCCATTCCTTAACCATTCATCTATTTGGTCATCAACAATTTTTTGGTCAGCAAAAGGAATTCGCCTCGAACGCTGAGAAACTGGTATTTCATCTTTTAATATTACTTTCAGTTTTAAATCTGTACTACGCGGTTTTTCTCGTGGTTTATATTCTTGAATAAGAGTGGAAACAGTGTTGCGTAATCCTTGGTCCGTAATATGCGTTAAATCTATTTCGCTGTCTTCTTCAATGACTGCAGAAATAAAAGACAAAAAATTCCTTTTCGAAGAGACGCAGTCATTACCATATTGTGTAATCATCACCCGATCAGAGCAGGTGCCACCGAGCTTTTCCAGCCGGAAGGCGGGAAAATGCAATCCGTTATCAACTCATAAACCATTGCTTCCTCTAGTTCAATTTGTTTACCGCCTTCGCATAAAGAAAAATAAACCGTTAGCCGTTTCCGATTTAATCACGTGACAAAGAGAACTTTTGATTTCTATTAATCCCGACGGTATTTTATCCGGAAAAAGAGATTTTTTTACAACTATTAATTCACTTCCAGAATATATTAAACATTTTATTTTCCTACCATCAATAAACAATTCAATGAATTCTAACTCATTCCTAGTTGTATTATGCGCTCTAATTTTGAACCCGAACACCTTTTTTTGAGATGAATTTTCATCCTTACGGTTAGGACAGTATTTCGTAAAATGAAACAATTTACTTTTACTCCCGCATACATAGCAGTTACGTTCTGATTTACTACTACTTTGATTTACGACTTTGCACCCTGAATCGTTCGAATTACTCTATCCTTTTTTACGATTGGTTTTGGAAAAATTAAACCTTTTATTTTCTGGAGTTTCGATTCACGCGTTACTAATATCAGCTAAAGACTTAACCCCTGAATGAATAAAATAAGTCACATTCTTTACCCAATTGATTAGGTGGGAACCAACGTTGACCCTCCCGAACACTAATATGTTCCTTTGTTTTATAATCAAGCGTTTCATACAACTTATCAAATACAATGATATCACACAATTTCTTAAAATCACCTACTTCTCTTAACCTACAATAATAATCGAAAGTTGCACCGAGTCCAGACGCGAACTGAACATGCTACTCAGATGAATGTCTCTGAGCATTTTAAAAATTATCCTAACATTCACGCGGTGTCGGCTGAAATTCCCTCAAGATTAGTGCTTTTAATTTATCATACTCTGCGATTTCCTGTTCAGAAGCATACGTTAAAACATGATTACATTTATCACCTAATAAATTAATCAACACTTCTGATTTTAACTCAACTGGTACGCTTTTAGTACTAAAAGCTTTTTCAAGCGATTGAAAAACCAAATGCAGAGCTTCCGCTGTCTGAGGGACAGCTATAGTTAGTGCTTTAACGCTTTTAATGATATTATCTAAACTTCGCGATGCCGGTTCAGAATCTGTAAACACAGCACGATTGGCATTTTCACCAGCCAATTGTAACTTCAGTTTTTGGAGCTCGATCTCAAGGTGAGCTAACTTAAGTTTTTCGCACTCTAATTTTGACTGCTCTTCAGTCACTTTGTTCCCTTGATCCTCTGCAACAGTTTTATAAATACTAACATTCTCAATAATAGTTTTGATTTCGATGACTTTCGTTTCAGCCGGCACTTCTAGGCCTAATTCATCTGCGATTATTTTCAAATCTTGTTTTCTGATATTATTCAATACACTCATGATTGCAATAGTAAATTGAAACAAAATAATGATTTACCGTGCTTGCTTCTTGGTAATATCCCGGACAGGCCCAGAGATTTTTTTGCGGGGAGAAGTTGAAAATGTTTTTCTGTTAGTAAATTACACTTCCACACCTTTTCCACGACACAGAAACATTTAATAACATAAAGAAAAAGCTATACAGATTGAATTAGATAACAGTGCTTTAGCGCTTTCTCGCGCTTGTTGGATACAATACAAACACAGTTATGCCTCAGTTATATTATTTTTAAATAGCCGCTCGGCGCCTACTCGTGCTCGCTACCATTGTCACCACCTTCACGCGGTTCTCTGACATCCTCGTCGCTATCTCGCTTTCGCTGCAGGCTCCCAGGTGATGCCCTCTGGTGGCTATGGAACGTAGGGATCCCACATATATATTGCGACAGGGGGGGACTATATATTGCGACAATGTGGTAAACCAGGCACTACTTCTGACGTGCTTGATAGACGCTGGCGGATGGAGCCATCGGGAATTCAGAAAATTTCTCGAGGCGCTGGTAAGCATGTCGCCTCCCTGTCAGCTAATATCACGATTTAAAAAAGTACTGAAAAGTTAATTATAACTGTCGAATTCATGGAGCAGAAAATAATAAACACACAGGAGAAAAAAATTAAAGATTTCTTTTAAAAGTGCAGTTAATCGAAAGGTAAAAGAACAGCAAAATTATAAGTAATGTTTCTCTCCTTCTTGCGTGTTTTCGTGATGTAATAGGAAGCACTTCCTTCAAGCACTCCGGATGTCAAAAATTTGAGACCCGGCGAGAGCTCATTTCATATTTCTCGCTTCTTGGAACCTTTGTCTTGAGTCTAAATCTTTAGCTCATCATCCTAACGCCATCCTCGTAATTCGTCTCAAATTCACCATGGTGTGATCTAATTCTTTACTCCTTAGGGCAAAAGCAGGGAACTTAGATGTTTTATCACCGGGGACGTCTTCAAATATGTGACTGGGTACTGGTACCTTTCTGAAGACAGCTTTCTTCAAATTCGAAACTGAATTTCGGTAGCAGCTGAAATGAAAATGGCTTTCATTATGTTAAAAACTGATTTCAAAGCAGCTGGAAAACATTGTTGCTAAAATGGCAATGTAAACAAAAGTCAATTTTCCTTATAAAAGCCCTTCACGAAAGTACTTGTACACTTAGAAAGATAGTCTTTGTGCTTTTTCATGATCTGCAAAACAAATCAACATGGTAATGAATCATAGCCGTTACATTTTGTATTTTGCACATGCTTTATTTCATTTGTTTAAGCTGAATTAGGAGAATTATTAAAGTAAAAACATGGAAACAATATTTCTGGCTTTTGCCTAGATAGGTTCGTATAATTTGCACAGTATTATTCAAGTCACATAATAGTATTTAAACAGTACACAATGACAATAGCAACCAGATAGTTTTAAGAAAATGTTTGCTTGAAAACACGCATATGTATTAATACTAATAGAAAATGACAACGTAATTAATTACTTAGACCAAGTAAGTGCACTATCTCTAAAGATTATAATATTAAGGGAATTTTATCTTTTATTTTTACTTTTAATAGCCTTTACGAAAAATTTTAAATTTGCATTTAAATATATTTCTAAATATGCCCGAAATTTTTTTTCAGCTTCTATAACAATTAGTTTCGATGCATTTACTAAACATAGATTTCATAGTGATTTATTTTCAGTTATGAAATTTTGCCTAATGGAAATAAAATGCGTTCCTTATGTTGAAATATCACAGCGTTAGAGAAATTTTTCTTAACTTTTTATTGCTTGTCTTCCCTTTCGCTTTCATTTCCATTTTCTACCGTACCCTGAATTAGATATTTTTCACTGATAGATATTTATGTTTCTATTACTTATTACTTTCACATAATGTTTTAACAATTCAGTTTGTTTCTTCGCTTTCATTTTTGTTTTCTTATTTTTCTTTTTGATCATCTGTCATACATCTAACCAGAACTTCAACTTTGTTCTCTTCATTTATTGATGCTGATATGAGTATAGAATGTTTTATAAACAACATAAACAAATCACCTTAACTTTTCCTCATCTTTCTTTTTTGTACCCAGTGTTTCAGAAAAAAAAAATCTTGATTGATGTTGATAATTCATATTTGATATTTTGTGGAATACAGGTTAAAAAGGAAACTGAATTATAGAATACGTGAAAAGATACTTACTTTATTCGTTGCAGTAGAAACTGCAGTTGCAAACACAGGAATAAAACCTACGTGAAAATGTTACATGCATATTTGGAGTTATTAACACAAAGAATATATATTGTACATGACGTTCTTTGATTAACATACACGTAGCTCACGCAGCATTATACGCTGGTACTGTATGTAGCACAGAATCCGGTTTTATTATTTAACCAATTGTTATCGTGACATTTAATTAAACAATTTAAACGTAATATCATAATATTCTGTATTACTAAAGATTTATTGATCAAATGTTTTATTTCTAAAAATTTGTTCTCATTTATTTTGTTTTAATTTGTATCTGTATTGAAACTTAGCCTCTTCGAATTTGTCTATTGACCGAATTTGTCTAGTATATTTGTCTAGTTTAGCACTAGTTACAATACTGAGAATGCTAATTTAGAATTAAATAAAAATATTAAACATATCTATTTATAGAATAAAAATTATTTCATATCAAAGTAAGCAATATTTTACTAGAATTCAAGTTCTAAGAGGTATAACGTTCTGTCTTTCGTAATGCAAGTGCCTTTATCCAGTCGGTGTAAGAATAAAAACGTTTAGAATCTCTTCTTACTGGTAGCACTGGTTCTGATATAACTGTTTACTTTATTAACATAAAAAATGTGTCTTTAAACCACTAACTTATAAACCGTCATAGAATTTTTTATCTTCCAGGAAAGTTTCTTGAATAAAGTGAAAATGAGCAGTTGAACTATTTTATCTTTGCGAATAAACCATGGCCATGGAATAAACAATACGTTTCAGTTGGTGCTGCCATCTGGGGATAATGTTTTAAAGCTCGAATATTGATATTGTTGTTATAAAACATATTCTGTAAACGCAGGCAAAGGAATACAGTCAAAATACAAGTAACTCCGTAGGCGATTTGAAAATACTACTCTTAAAGATGTACATAACCACTGGTTTTGCGTGATGATCGTAAGTATGTTTTTGATATTTCAAGATTGAATATTACTGAATGGTAGTTTGCAATTCGAAATAAGAGTTCTTTTAGATCATACCAGATGAAATGACTTCATGGTTTGAATACAGTACATGGCTCTGTGATCTTCATACCTAAATTAATAGCACATATAATATGCATATTGAAATAAAAAAATACTTATACCTTGTTATAAGTTTCTTAACATTTTAAAACCTAGTAGTATTGTCATCGATACTCAATACTTGCAGCATATTTACGTGTATAAAAGGCACATTTTAAAAAATCAGTCTTTTTCTTCTTTCTCTCTCTCTCTCTTTTTTTAAATTTTTCAACCTTTTACAGCAAAGATTTTAAAAAAATTATTAAAAGACTGTAGTATTAAAATATTTGATGCCATATTGCATGACATGAAACTGCTCATAAAGTAAGAACATTCGTTTTAAAAAATGATTCTAATCTGAAATATCCTGTTTTTTACAAAATGTATCACTGAAATAGCATAGAAAATTAATATCATTAATTAAAATAATATCATAGATTAATAAATTTATTATAGAAAAACTATGTTATTTACTCTGCTTCCACTTTTTTTTTTTTTTTTTTTTTTTTTTTTGATTAGCGTTAAATATAAGTCTTCTGTTGGTTTTGTTGTATATGATTATTGCTAAGGTAATGCAAAATGCTGCCACAGAACTTGCTTAATATGGCATCGAAAGATATTTGTTACATATTTTATGCGCTTCAATAGAATACGCATATTATTAATTTCGATTATGTGAGAAGACGTTAATGATATATAGTAGATCATTCCAGCATTTTATCACGTTTAAACTCTGTTTTCAAACACTTCAAAGTTTTTCTTAATTTCGTTTCTTTAATTGATTATTTTTTAAATTTAAGTTTGTTCTCATATAATTCTTAAAACCTATGAAAAAATGAAAAACGGAGGGAAAAATAATAATAATCTTTACAAATTAAAAAAAATATTATAATTTTTTGGACATAAGAAATAAAACCAAGAATTACACAATACATTTCTTTATCCATAACTTTTAAGTCCAAAGGGGCTTTGTCCCTGAAGGACTATTGTTTTCGTTTTGCGATTTTGCGTTGGAAACATTTAATGTCTGAATCACTTTTCAAACTGTTGCCACAAAATATTGCAGCCCTGCATTATATTTAAAGAAATTAAATAATGAAGAATCTGCATAAATGTATATATATTTCTTCAAATGTGATAAAACAGCGGTACCTAGAGCCATCCAATTTTAAATAACGTACGTTTCCACCCGAATATGCTCACCTAGAAGCCCGAATTTTCAATTTGTTTTATTATCTACTTCATATTTTGTAAAACTTTAACGAATTTTTGATGAACAAACTCGAACGATTTAAAAGCGAGCAATGGCAACACTCTAGGGGTAAAAAAAAACCTTTTTATTTAAAGCGCGCGGAACTGTGTATCAGAAATTCTAAAGATATACTCATTTTAAAATTATTTTGCGATAATACTGTTGAACTGAATTTAGTGGTTTAAGTGCGAAGAGCATGATATTTAATAAATAAAGGTAACACACAAAACGTTAAAAAACGCTCCTTTGGACGTAATTCAAAAATCTGAAACCTTTTAGATTTTCTTTTTTATAGTTTTTTTTAATTAT
>KK117796.1:1138298-1149716 GCA_000611955.2 Stegodyphus mimosarum
GGGGAACTAGTTGTAACACATAACTAAGTGAACCTCAGAAAATTATTTAGTTACTAACGGAATAATTTATACAGTTGTAATCATTAAAATAAACTGTGGTGAACTAATATAAGCGAAAATTATTGACACAATCTCATTAATTTCAGAAAGAGAGGAAAAAAGAATTGCCATTTATGAAAATAACCTGCAGTTTCTCATCTGTAATGCTAATGTAATATTTAACTTTTGGCTTATTTCTTGCTTCTGATAGCATAATCGTCATCTTGCATTTATGCATGTAGTTAAGTTTAAATTTTGTAGGCCGTGCACGCGCTATATTTACTGAACAATATTTTTTTTTCTTTGGAAAGTGAATTTTCCGGCTTAAAGTATATAAAAATCATTATTTGAAGAAATGTCTCAGGCATTTTTTGGGGAGGGATTTTTTTCTGTTGCTTTACTTCTAATACTAGAATATATAAATACAACTTTATTCATTTAATTCAGCGAGAAGCCATTTTAAATTAAAGGCCACAATTCACTTAAAAAAATTGTACTGGTGTAAAGAATTTATTTATTTTATCTAATCAGTTATTTTACCCTCAGTATCTTTACTGAACTCACTTTATGAATTATGAATCTCCCTTTCTGTTTTTTTTTTTTTTGTCAGAAAGAGATGGTATTTAAAAGTAAGTTTTAGATTGTTTAATCAGAGCGTGTTGTCGTCCAGATCGTGTAGCAGTTAGAGGAGCCTACTGCAATAATGAAAGGTCCGAGTTCGAATCCCGGAGAAGACATGGATATTTGTAAATGTGTACTGTCTATGCAGCATGGGGTCACTCCAAATATATGGCGAGCCGAAAGTCCTCTCATGTGGTTTGGTGGTAGGAGCTCCCGGGTGCTGTACCTCAAAACTGGGGTGGAAGTAGAAATCAAACCTCCTTGAGGCTCTAGAAACCTTTCTTCCATGAAATGCATGGACAAGACAAAACAACATCATGGCGTGTTCCGTCTGAAAGTCATTTGCTAATTTAATTTCTACTATAGCAGTGTGTCTTCGTTGCTTTATTCTTGCTAATAGTGCTTGTCACGCCAGTATAGTTTTTGGGCAACTTTTGCGTTAATCAGTTCTATGTAGCTTTTGGCTAACTTACGACTTAACCCACTTTTAATCTGAATTCATTACTTTTGAGTTACGCCTTAAATGCTGGCCGGTTTGTAAGCACAAATAATGCCTTCTGTTAACTACTTGCGTATAAAAGACTTTTTAAACCTTTCTTACATTTCTCTATTTCCTTATTAGACATAGCGATAAATCGCTTAGATCCATCAAGATTCTTGACTTATTATGTGCTTCCCAAAAGATGAGACTTTATAAGTGCATCTTCTTATCTTCAAAAATGTAACATTCAGAGTGTGTAGAAAATCCGTATTCACTCGTCTTATTTCGAAATGAAAGATCCCAGGCATTCTGATTGAATTAAAACGATTGCTATCTTCCAGGAAAAAATCAGGGAAGTTATCAAATCTAATTGCGAAAGAAAATGGGACAAAATAAAATGACACAACATTGTTAAGCAGAATATCATCTAACTGTAATGTGATTCGGCATCCAGAAATATACTGATACGCAATAATTACCAGTTATATATAATCAGATAATTAAATACATTTTTTATCTTTTTAACATAAGCAGGTTTGTAGGGGAATTTCTGTTATATTTAATGATATATGATTACATGAGTTGAATAACAGTGCTTGTTCAAATTACCAATTCGTGTTGAGGTGTTAATCCACCTGCTGTATCATCGCTTTGATTCTGAGATTTGGAATCTCAAAAGCATGTGCCAAGACAAGACCTTCTGGAGTCACTGTAACACATCATGAGCTTTCCTTAATCTGAATAACCAGTTATTTTAATCTTTTGAATCTGTACTATCACTTCTCTCTTTCCGTTTTCCGGCCAGAATGCGTATGATTTCTTGTATATCTATGGTGAGATTTTGAGACTGTTAAGTCAGAGCGTGTTCTGCCTTTTGAAAGCCACGTTTCTAGGTTTTCTTTTTTAGATATGAGTTCCTGTCTTTTGCGTTGCATTAGACTGCCAATAGCTGACTTCACGCTGTTTAAATTCTGAGAAAACTTCGTATTAAATTGCTCTGTGTAGCCTTTGGCTGTTAGTTATTTCAATTTAACTTTACATTTGACTTGCTACTATGAGTTTCTCGCCGTACCTGCTGGCGAATTTTGTAAGCACTAGCAGTGCCTTCTGCTCATTTTACTTTGTTTTAAATAAAGGGTCTTTTACACACTTCCAAGTTTCTGTTATACTTTACATCTACATTATAGCTAAACACTTTGCATGTTAGCAAAGAAAGTCAAACTCTACAGCCTAAACATGTAGGTCGTCTAAATCGAGGGTATTATTAGTCATTTCTACGAAAAGGCGTAACTCTTGCATTGTGGGATATATAAATAAATCAAAGCTTCAGGCAGCGGGCCACTAGTTTTATCAATATCATGGGAATGTAATAACCAGTTATCATGGATAGATTTAAGCAGAATCATAATTAATGCCAGAGATGCTTCTAGACGAATGCCAGCATTTTCCATCAGATCCAAATCCAATTCACATCATTATTTCCTATTTGTAAGATATTTTCTCATTCTTTACCGCGTATCTTAGTATTATAATTGGAAAGCACATCCGGCTAGCAATCGGGAGGACCAAAGTTCGAATCCCGGAGACGGCATTGCATATTTCTCATGTTTCTTGCTTTGATAAACTTAATGATTCTACAAGTGGCTCCCGAACTAAAATGGGGTGAACGATCATTCGTTATTACTAAAATTTGGCGATTGGATCCCTCCCTCCCCAGTCTCCCATTTCTAAGGGTAAGGTATTTTCACCTTATTTACCGCGTGTTTTCGTAGTGTAATTGGAAAGCACGTCCAGCGAGCAATCGGGAGGTCTGGAGTTCGAATCCCGTGAGGACAATGTATATTTTTCATGTTTCTTGCTTCGATAAGCCTAATGACAATACATATGTAGTTCGACATCATTAAGATACGAGTAACTTACCATTACACTTTGTATTTGGCACCACATTCTGCACTTTGCATTTGAGCACGGGAGAGTTATTCTGAAGATTGTGATATCGTTCCAGTTCGTTCGAAGACCTTCGATGCGCTTTAACCTCGTCAAGCTTGAACACGGACGCGATGAGCAAGACGCGTTGATTTACACCTCAACGCATGTGGTAGATTTTGAATAAACATTGCATATATCACACACAAAAAATATTAGAAAGTGGTTTGCGTCAAAACATGCATTTTTAATTCCATGTACGAAGTAAAGTATTCCATGTAATCACGAAAAATTCCGGGTACTGGAATTTTTCTCCTTTATATTCATTTGAAAGAAAATAATCATTTTGTCCGCTACCGAATGCAATTTAACGATGTTTTTGCGTGACATATGTATGTAAGGACAGAATAAAAGACTCTTTCCTCCCAAACGAATTATAAAACTGGTTTAAAATGGATTCAGAAGAGACTTTTTTCATGGCGTCTGTACGTATGCATTTATGTAGTACGTATGCATGTATGTATCTGGCGTAACTCAAAAATGAGTACCCTCAGAACGGTTAAATTTTGTACATAGGACTGCTATAACATGTACATGTGCACTTCCCTTTTTGGTTGCAATCGGCCGCACCAAAGGTGTATATATATATATATATATATATACACACTCTGTTACTTGACTCAGTGAGCTCAGATTTTTGATGCTTATATGTCGGTAAATTGCGCATTTTTTTGCTGTAAAATGATTCAATTATGATGTTCTTATGTTCCGGTTAAGGTTTTTATGCCTTTAGTAAATCTGCATGCAATATTTGTAGAATTGTCAACAATTTAAAAGTTGTTTCAGTGCGGCTAAGCCTAATTATGTTTGCGAAAGCAGCCATATATATTTACATTTGAAACTTGACAGAATAGTGAATTTGTTGCCAATCTAGACAAACTAAGCTTCCAAGAACAAAGATAACGCCTCTTTTATTACCGCCAATTAAATCATGCTTAACCCATTCTGGAATTTATTCGGGGAAATACAAGTAAGCCTTTTAGATTTACTTCGTAATTTTTAATATAGATATTTTTTGTTTTTATGTACTTTTGCCTTGTCGCGAGGTGAGAACTGAATTAATTGAATGAGAAATACTGAATCGTCTGTGAAAAACTGTTTCTTTTTAGTCCAAAGAGACAATTTGCCCAAAAGGACTATTAATTTTGTTTTGGCATTTTTGCGTTGATCCACTGCAAGCGTTGGTTCACTTTTCAAATTGTTGCCACCAAATGTTATCGCCCTGTATTATATTTAAAGAAATTAGGTAATGAAGAATCTGCATAAATGTATATATTTTTCTCGCGTTGTGATAAAACAACGATACCTAGAGCCATCAAATTTTGAACAACGTAATCCTGCTGCGGATATGGGCATCTGGAAGTCCAAATTTGAAATTTGTTTTATTATCGATTTCATATGACTGTGTATCGGAAATTCTAAACAAATGCCCATTTTAAAATTATTTTTCGATATTGGTCTTGAACTGAATTTCATGGTTTAAATGCGAAGAACATGATATTTAATAAATAAAGGTAACACACAAAATGTTAAAAAAACGCGTTTTTGGACGTAATTTAACGTCTGAAACCTTTCATATTTTTATTTTTTATTTATTTATTTTTGTTGTTTGTTTAATTTCTTTTATACATGGTTTTAGATTTATTAAAGTATATGAATAGAACACGTGGCAACGATTACATAATTCTTCAGATGATATGCATAATTTTTGTGCATTCTGAGTTATAAAATAATTGAGATGTAACGCTGTTAAGTGAATCTAAGGCCAAACTGTCGCTATGGTAAACAAATATAGTGAATTTTAAAGAGTGCATTTATTCTATTCTGGTTTATTATTGTAGTCCAAAGAGTTTAAAGGAAATGCAAGAAAAAATACGTATAATTTATACAAGTATGCCTCTAATCCGTACAAGAAAGTCATGTGGTGTACGCATCAGATTTATTTAGTATAGCACCCCTATTTATTTACACTTGAAACTTAGCAGAATAGTGGATTTGTTGCCCATCTAGAGAAACTAAGTTTCACAACAACAAAGATAATGTCTTCTTTTATTATTGCGAATTAAATCATGCTTAATCCATTCTGGAATTATCATTTTAGTTATTAAATTATCCCATAGCGTCCAGAACAAATTAAGTCATTTTCTATGCCTTCAGTGTCTTTTTGCTAAGTGAGACCAAAAGTAAACTTTCAGTTTTGTGCACCGAAAATTCTGCCTTCTTCCAGTCTGGCCGAATTGCTTGTTTTTGCGTAGAAACTCTGATTTCAATTGTAAAAAATGTTCTTTGAATTTATTTACTGTATTTATATTTTATATTTTTTAATTTTTATATGGGTATTTTGAGGTTTTATGTATTTTTGCCTTGTCGTGAAAAGAGAACTGAATTAATTAAATGAGAAATATATCTCTATTGGAATTCAATAAGTTTAAATGCACCAAAAATGCGTATAATTTTATATTCTGTGCAAAGAAGTCATTTGATGTACACATCAGATTTTTTTATCCGATAGTACGTAGCTGGCAGTTATTGAAAAATAGTGCGTTTTTAAGAGTCTGGTCGTAATAATTAGATGGTTATGTATTGCTTTGTGACGAGATACTTTTTTTTCCTATCTCGCTACTTTGAAAAGCTCCTTTTATTCCCCTAATTGATAAATCCCCTAATTTTCCGCAAACATAAATAACAGCTGTGTGTAACATAAAGCAATATGCATAAAAGCACCTCTGCGTAACAGAAATTAAGCAATATGAATCGATAAAAATTTTTTTTAAAATATTAATTTTGGGTTTATTTATTTAGAGGGAAAAAAACTGCCTTTTAAAGTAATATGTAAAAGCTGCAGTACGAAGTAAAGGAAGTATAGTATTCGCGAAAAATCTTGTGTATCATATTTCAACGAAAATATTCCCTTCGACCACTCTCGAATCCATTTGAACGACGTTTTTGCATAACATCTGTACGTACGGACAGAATAAAGGATTGTTTTTGCCAAAACGGATTATAAAATGGCTTTAAAATATATTCAGAAGAGATTTCTTTTCTTAACGTCTGTACGTATTTACCTATGTATATATCTCGTATAACTCGAAAATGCGTAGCTGTAGAACTCTGAAATTTTGTATATGAAATTGCTACAATATATAGTTGGACAGATCACCTTTTCCTTGAAATCGACTGTACTAAACATATATAAATATTCCTATTCCTACTCTGTTACCCGCTCGGTGAGCTCAGTTTTTTTATTCATATATGTTGGTAAATTGTGCTTTTTTTGCTTTAAAAGTGATTGAATTATGTTGTTCTTATGTTCCTGTTAAATTTTTTATCCATTTGATTAGTGTGCATGCAATAGTTATAAAATTATTATAAATTTAAAAATTGTTTGTGTGGTACTAATGTTAAGGAAACCGCCATTTGCTTACAATTGAAACTTTTATTAGAATAGTGAATTAAGTCAGTTGGTGCACCTATTTCAGAGTCTTTTTGCCCAGTGTGTTCGAAAGTTAACTTTCAGTTTTGTGCATCGAAGCTTTTGTCTTCCTGCCCGTTGGTCGAATTTGTTTGCTTAGAAACTAATTTTAATTATAAAATTTGTTTTCTTTTTTTAAATCTGTTTTAAACTGCATTGATGTTTTAGATTTTTCTGTATTTGATAATTTTTAATGACGATGCTTTGCGTTTTAATGTATTTTTGCCTTGCCGAGAAGTGAAAATTGATTGAATGAGAAATATATCTGTAATGAAATTCGAGGAAATATTAACTAATAAATGTGTATAATTTAATAGGCCGCACAAGGAAGTCATGTGGTGTTCACATCAGATATTTTTATTTTGCGGTGCTAACAAAGGAATATTTATTAAAAAGTAATGGTTGTTTGACTGAAGAATAGCAAAGAAAATTTATATTTTTCTTTTAATCAAATATTTTATCAGAATATTTTTTAAAACGTTTTCTATAAAAATATAAAAAGAAACTGCTTGTCAGTTTGTTACCGTCCCATGTCATTGCATTAAACTGCTATAAGAAGCATTTTAACTCTTTATTAATAAAGTAAAAGAGCTATTTACGTTCAAAAGGTAAACCGTAACGAAAGATATGAACGTGTGTTGCACCAATAAGCTTTATATATTGGTTTGTTTCGTAAAAGCATAGCCACAGGATATTTTCATGAAAGAATATATGCTTACTGGGAAATATTATCTAAATGTACATCAATTCTCTTGATATTCCATGCTGATAATTAAAGTGTGATTAGATTTATAAAACTCTGCCTATTTTCGCTTTCGTTAAAGCACATTTGCGAAGTAATTATGTCGTTCATTAATTAGTCTTCTGTGATGTATATAGTTCTCTTTTCTGTTAAATTCTACTATGGGTCACTAACACAGAGTGACTAACGTGAGTTTGTGTACCATAATCTTTGACCGAATAATTATTTTTTATTGTGGCAAGGCGAAGAAAACATGCTTCGAATAGACATTAATAAGATTCACATTTTTTAACTGTTGTGTTAATAGATAAGTCTCTCCAAACTGAAAGAAATTTTATGATTTCTTTTAACAATACAAATAGATTTAATAAGAAAGGAAAATGTAATACTAAATTGGAAATGAAAAGACTCTTTGAACGCTCGAAAAATAAATAATCACTTTTATATAAATACCTTAGGCATATTTAAACTGCATACAATGAATTAGAAGTCCGTAGAATTAGTTCTACAACCATCTCCACAGACTTCTAATTCATTTATGACCTATTGCATCTTATAGATAGAACTTTTGCGACTGAAAGCAATGTATTAGATAAAAGTACGCAGATGTATTTATCATTTATCAGCAGATGATTGAAAATCAGCATGTTGTTTTCCCTCCGATGGCGAGGACTTGCCTCTAAGGGCATTGACTACTCCTAAGGGGGCCATTTTATTGTAGAGGCACCTAATAGGCGGCCACCGTTACCTCCTATGAAGGGACAGACAATTTTACATCCATGCATTCTCCGAGATGCGAACCCGGGCCCTTCCGTATCGCAGTCAGGCTTTCCTAACCACTATGCTGTGTGGGCAGCAATAATGTTTTTCCAGTGGCGGGCACTTGCCTGTAATGGCGTTGGCCACTACTAAGGCCAGAAGTGGTGGCCATTTTATTATGGAAACACTTAATAGGCGGCCACCGCTACCTTCTATGAAGGAACGGACAATTTTATATCCATGACATCTCCGGGATTTGAGCCCGGGCCCTTCGTTATTGCAGTCAGGCTGCCTTACCCACTATGCTGTCTGAGCCGTAAAGCTTGTATAATTGTAAACTATACTTTCTTTTTGTCCCATTCAATATGAAACACGCTGTCCTTATATATTCACCGAATATCTAGAGCAGCGGTTCTCAACCGGTGGAGCGCGTATCACTAGTGGTACGCAAGAGAAAAATAGGTGGTACGCAAAGAAACAAAGTTTATAAGTTTTAAATTTAAAAATTAAATACACCAACATCCTGGTTAAGTTTCAGAATGATATTTCTTGGAATAAGTGCATTGCCTTCGGCTTTAACAGGAAAACATTCTGGTGTTATTTCTCAAATAAAGAAAGTTGAACCTGAAATAAATTCCCTCATTGCCATTCAAGGTGAACCTTTAGCAGCCAAAACAGTCCCAGAAAACATGAACATCGTTTTGAATCAACATTTGGAAACTGTTAATTTTATTAAAAGCTGAGCTTTAAGTTCAAGAATATTTACGATTTTATGCCAAGACATGAGAAGTGAACAAGAGAAACGCTTTTGTTACGTTTCGAAGTAAGGTGGTTATCTAGAGGCAAAGTTTTAAATCGTCTTTTTGAACTGCGATCAGAAATTCGCATTTTCCCCTGTGATTCAAAATTTGAATTGCTAAATTGTTTATTTACTGAATTATGGTTGATGCGTTTAGCATATTTAGCTGCTATTTTTGGAAAATGAATTAAATTTAGGATTACAAGGACATAGTTTTAATTTATTTACCATTAGAGATAAAACAAATGCAACGATGAATTGGATAATAATAATATTTTCAACTTTTTACCACCTTTAGAAGTTTTTCCAACCGAAAATAGTTTGAAAATAAAAGTAGAATTAGCATTCGACATTAAAAATTATTGTTTTTCATTGATACAATATGCATTTTTCCGAGGATTATGAAAAAGAAAATTGGATTAGAAATCCATTTTGTTTAAAGAAATTTCCCGTGATTGAATTCTAACTAAAGATTTCAAAATAACACACTCGTTAACTTTTGACTGAACCGAAAAAAAAAGAATTCAAGGGATTTTAAATAAAGTTATTAAATTTTTATTGCCTTTTAGGGCAACCTATTTGTGTGAACAAGAATTTTATTTTATGTCATATTTAAAAAATAAATACAGAACAAAATTAAAAGTGGATCCTAATTTAAGGTTAAAACTAAATAAAATAAGACCAGACATAAAGAAATTGATCTCTCTTTAAACAGGTCCAAATTTTCCACTAAATTTTAGAATTAAAGTATTATAACTTAAATTTCGATAATTTAAATGGGAACCAAATTTTAATGTAATATTTTTATGTATGCATATTTAAAGCAAATAGCCAATAGGTTGTGCAATTGGCAAAATATATTTTCTTTAATATTTCTATTGAGAAACTGAAAAATATTCATCGTAAAACGTAGTGGTAGTACTCAGTTTTTAAATTGCTGTCTAGATGGTACACGTTAGTCAAAGGGTTTACAACTTCTGATCTAGAGGATTAAATCACTTACTATTCTAGAGTCGCTTAAGATTCGTTTCCTATAAAAACTGCTGCATGAGGTTTTTACGATTTTTTGTATTTTAAAAATGAGTTCCTGCATAATAGGCTTCATTGAAAATCTTCTTTCGAAGTCGGACGACCGTCGCGTGCTTAGCCGTAATCAGTTAACTTAATTTACCCTTTCAATCAAATAATCTTCTTATTCTCTGTTATTAATTAGTTACCAAGACAAAAAAAATTCTAATTTCTTTCCAACTTTTTTGCTTTTATGAATCCATAAAAAAATCTATGATGATAAAATATCCTCCAGTTTATTAAACTTACGAAAAAATTAGTACGTAGTATTTATGATCTATACAATATTTAAAATAATGAAAGCTGCTGGAGAAAGTCACCACAAAAAAATCTAATAAAGATGCATTCTTCGTAGTTGTGATATGGAAAATATTATTTCAGATCCCCACGATTAAGTTCACCACGAACGCATCCCTTCCTCTGAGGCAGATAGCCCTCGAGTGCTTTGCCGTAATCAATTAACCCCCCCCAAAAAAAAAGACTTATTGCTAAGAGAATTGGAAAAGAATCCATTGTGTGTTTAGAATATTTAAGGTTATAATTTAAATAATAAAATGGAATTCATGTCTTCGAATTTATTCTGAAATTTAGTTCTTTGTGCTTTTTGTTTTTAGAAGCATACGATATTTTTTATTATTCAAAACAGAAATATCTGATAATTTCTCAGATTCCAATTTTGAACTTCTTATTTTAGAATTAAAAAGAAAATCGTACAGATGATATATGTATAGGGAGATGAAACTAGTACAGGTAGTAGTGGACGGAACATTAGAATTTCATCAAGTCCCACCTTAGCTTGATGGAGTACGAGCCGGGGGAGCGGATCCGAGGGTCTCTCACCCCTTTTTTTTCCCTATTATCAATCGACTCGAGATGACTTTAATTTAAGTGACACCATGCCGCAAAGATGCTATGCATTTAAAAGCATCCCTGTTTTTTCTGGGATTCGAACCCGGACTCAATGATATGGCAGCCAGCATTGCTACCCAGCATACCGATCAGGGCAGGAGGAATGTGGAACATTAATTTTATAAGCTGCTTAGCTCTTTAATAAAAAATTATAGACCTTAATTTTTAAATTTTTATAACCTATCCTCCTGATAGCTGAAGTAGCGGTTTTTGTGCATCTTTTTATGTTCAAACTTTGTGCTTTGTTAAGGGGGCTATGGTTCCAAAGCTTCAACTATTTTCTTCATTAGAAGTGTTTTTCCGTGAAGCATCATTAATATACTCCGTATTATATCTGAATATATCCCTTAGCATATTGTTGCGAAAAATTCGGCGGTTGCGCCTGTATGTAAGCTTTCCGGCGTAGCACTAGGGTTACCATAAAATAGCGTATGGTAGGGTTGCCAGATTAGCGACCAAATAGGCGATATCCCATGGTTCAATCGGGAAGCTTCTAGAATAACTTCCTATCGAGATATTTCTCGAAACCTGTGGAACCTAAG
>KK117798.1:0-12718 GCA_000611955.2 Stegodyphus mimosarum
CCTTGGTCCACCAGTTGACACAGGTAATCGTAGTCTGCACACCATTTACGAACCATACGGAGAATCCAGCATCTTCTCTTTACAGAATGCTACAAGATTTAAGATTTACACCCCTGGAGTCTTCCACGATTCCCTTTTTGTACTCGACGGAATAGCTCTTTCGTTTTGTACTCATTTTAACTGGGATTAAAAATTATTCACTTTATTTTTAAATAAAATTACGTATGAGGAAATAATCAGACTTACAAGACTGAAATGAATGAACGTTGTATACCTGCACTGTCGCTCAATGTAGACTGCTGCCTTACATTGTATTTTTAAGATAAATCCCAAGAATTAATTTGAAACGAACTGTAGAGGTAAACAATTAATTTCTCGGAATATTTTGTTTCAAACAGGACAAAAATACAGCGACATCCTAAAGAAAAATCTCCCACTCACAGAAGATATTACAGACATTCTACAGATATTTAAAGATTCGAAAGTTTTCAAGTTAATGAATGACATTACTGCTTTAGCTCAAAAAATCAAAACGCAAAATCCATAATTAAAAAAATGTTAATAGTTTTCAAGATTGTAAAAATATGATAAAATTTGCGAAAGGAGACTGATTCCTCTACACTGACCGTCAAAGCAACAGCCGGACCTCACCATCGTAGGTTCGGGCCTCGGGTCGACATACAATTCCTTTTTCACCTTTTGGCTACGAGAATAATCCTCTTAAGTACTTCAACTTTCGCCACTTTTTTGTGCCCTAGAAGACAAATGAACTGAAGAGGTAAAGGCCCTCACGGGCCCTAGACCTCTCACAAAGTCACAAAGTGACGATACTTATACCTCGATACTTATCTTATACCTCGCCACGTAATTGTATATAAGACCGTATTACATTTTGGCTCTCGCCAAGTGTTCTTATATTATTCATTTATGATGAGGTTTCCGAATTCGCATTGTTTAGTTAAAAATGTATATGACGTTAACAATCTTAATTTACTGAGGTGGATGCCAGGTCTTTACCTGACAAATGAGTATGCGAAAATGGCGAAACTATTTACAGGCGCATTGTTAAAAATTGCAAAAAGAAGGACTTAGGAAACTGAATCCATAAGCAGCCGAGAGGTAAAGTCGGTAGTTTAGGTAAGACACTGGTAGTTTAGACCGAGGTTCGAATTCTGAGAACGGTCTGGCTGCATGTACAAACAAAAGTCTGCATGTAAGTAGGTTTATTGGTCGTTTTTTTTTTTTTTTTCCAAGAAATATTTAGTTAAAAACGCAAAAGAGGTCCGCAATAATAAGTTTGTATGAAATACACAATTTTTTACAATTATAAGTCATCCTTCTTTTTCTCTGTAAAATCCGCCAAACAGTTTGCGCGAATATAAAAGTACCATATTATTCTGTCTATATTTTCCAAGCAAGTGAAAATATTTTTTAATGAAAGTAATATCTCCATATTTTATTTAAATATCTTTAGTCAAATATGATTCTTAATTCAAATTACACAGTAATTTTATCATAAATATAATTTTCTTTTGGAATTTAGAAATGGAATTTCAAATTTACAGTCGCTATACTGATAATGTTCAAAATATTGCAAGCAGCCAAAAATCAGCTCCGTCTTCTTAACACACTAAAAATATAAGAAACAAAATTAATATAGAATTATTTTTCTTTCCTCGCTCAAGCTATTGTCAAAAACAATTATATACTAAGCAACTACTTGTATTTGTAAGTTTTCTAAATGAAAGTTGATAAGCCGAAAGTGCAGAACTATTTGAGAACTGAGTGAAAATCTGAGAACTCTTAAACGCTCTATTTTTAGCTATTTTGCGTTTACTATGCACTATATTACCAATCTTATGACCTCTTGCGGATTACATTTGAAAATCTTCAGAAAAAGCCTCAAACCTTAGAAGTGCAACGCAAAATCAATAATATGTATATTACGATGGCCATTTCATCGTTCGCTAATGCAACCAGGTGTTCCAGGAATAGACAGGTCGAAACTGCATGAGAAGGGAACAAAAATAACGTTACAACTTTGCAGCCTTTTTAGCATGCGAAGCATGCGCTAAAACGGAAGCGAAATCGATCCACCAAAGATTACTGCAAATAAATAGCAGATGTTGGAGAAAAAACGCGTGCATTAAACGCGGAACACTCGGCACAACACAGACAGACCCTTCACATTTTCCGCAAGAATTACACTTGACAGATAGAACAAAAGTTAAACTTTTTTCTTTACATATTATTCTTCGCCCACAATATGAGTTTCCGTCAATGCTGCACCAGAAGACGTTATTTAAGTTTTGACTTCAGAGAAGTATTCCCAAATATTTGCACAGTGCAAAAAATAAATCGATTTATTTCTCTCACATTAACAACGGTTCTCTCAGTCAACGTCTCGCTTGTAAAAGTATAAACCCTATTATCCTCATTAGTGTATAAAATGTGTAGGACAAAGATATCTTGGCTTTTTTTCACATAACAATTAAATTCCCTAAACTGACTTTTTTCCTAAATATAAACTTTGGATTTTAAGCATTTTATTAGCAGTCAGTAAGAGTTCATCAATTCAAAAGGTCACTGTACAAACAAATCATAGAGGAAATTTATCATTAATTTATTATATTACACTCCTAATTTGATTTAAGGCACATGGTTTTTCGACTGAATTTCGACAGACATGGTTTTAATTTAGAAATTCATTCAATTTATTCACCTTTTACAAAGCTTATGCCACTGACGTGCGCGGTTTTTTTTCCGAAAATTATTCGAACACCTCTCTAAACGTCCTTCGAGGAAGGATGTAATTTGCAGGGGACGAGAGATATGAGACCTTCAAATTTCGTCCTCCGAAATGTTTTTGATAAAAAAAAAACTATGGAGCTACGCAGGTAAGTTCTTGGATGCTTTGATTTAATTAAAAATCCTTACTCTAATCTAATACCACAGTTTGAAAATCATCGATGTAAGATACTAATTTCCATAACAATGATTTAACCATAAGCGTTAAACCGTCGCATCAACGAATCAGAAATGTATAAAAAAATCTGCCTTCAAAAACTGACATTAAAATTAACATTAAGACATGCAGTTAACAAACGCATCTGAATAATATTCACCATTTTTTTCTATAAAACCTGAATCGAGGGATTTATATATGAATCAATATTTGATGTAGTGATATAAAATGAATGTAGACTGCCGAAAATAAAGATCATTTCTATGTTGAACAGCTTCATATGTATTTATTTCTAGAAAATTAAAAGCTAGTTATCTGAAAGGGAAAACAATTATTTATAACCATAGTCAAGGCTTAGTCTAAAAAAATAACTTGCTCATGAAATATACGTGTGACACACATAAACTGACATTGAAGAAGCAAAAAAAATCACAACACAAATCAATCGCAGCAAACACAAAGAGGAAAAAATTCGCAAAAAAATATATTTAACGTTTCATGCTTTACAATAAAACGCAAGAAAATAATCTATCTGCTTAGGCGGATACCCGAGAAAACTTTCTTGAATATACTTTCTTAATTGCTATAAGATGAATTCATCAGCAACACAACAAGTACAAATAGACCTTATCTAACCAGTTACTTTTGCATAGTAACAGAACTAGAGATGTATTAAATTAAAATCATTGGCAACATTTCACATGTTCAGTTTACATTAAGAGCTCATATTAAATATCAGCCTCAATATTGGATATTAAGTCCTTTCTTATTTCTGGCAAAACTAAATTTTCTAAGACTGTCGCTTCAAAAATATGTTTCATCTGATTAAAAAAAAAAGTCGCAACTTTTATTTTGCTTCATATTTACATAATAGCTGATCACCATTCACTTTCTATCAGCTTCTTTTAACATTTGGATGGAATAGCTTAATACTTATCTATCTTATCAATACGCGACATTCATATTTACATTTACCCTTTACTAAAAGTATGGCAAACCGTTCTATATTTAGCTCGCATCACGTGTTAAACTGACAGATTATCAAAAAATTCTTCATTCATAAGTTTTTTTAATACTTCACGATAGATTACGCTATTTTCGATTTAATCGAACTTCTAAAAATAATTCGATTCGTCTGATAATAATCTGAAATTTACACAAATTTTAAACCACAGCTACAGATAGTACTTGTGTTCTAAAAGTTGAGTATAAGTTACTGCAGTTAGCCAATGCTCTTATACATAGCAGCCTTTTTTAATTTATGAGTTCTTAGCTGTAACTAAATCGAGAGACTGCACAATTTGATTTATTGCTCTGCACATATGATTTAGATAACGTAACTTCTGCCGCAATACTTTTTTATCAATTTTATCTCCATAAAAGAGAGTTAAAAACTAAGTGCTGGTTGGTGTATTTGCACACATTTCCCAGATTATCATAGAAGCGTTCAACATGATTTTAAGTCTGGGTTAACAGTGGCCATTTCAGTATGAACAATACAACAATCCTCGAATTAAATGGTAACCGACCGGAATCTGTGAGAGAAGCATTCCAAATGCTGATATACCACATTTCCAGATGGATGGCAGAAAAACTTGCAAAGATGTAAGAGATGTAAGGGATCGTCCAGTAGATCTATGTATTTAGATTCAGTGATGGTGCTTGGACAAATACGAAAGATCCCACAAGGTAATAAGGAAAAGTACTCTTGATCATCACCATGACTTTGTAGAATTCTAATCTGGCATGCTGGATTCACGACTTAATGGAGATGGCGCATTGTCAACCGTGATGAAATCAGAATGGAGATTCATCATCTCGGGTACTGTTCGCTTTTAATTGTCGATAGTCCACTCACGGTATTCTAAAGTCTATGCAAGACGCTGAGCACGTGAAGTGAAAAGTTGGTACTCTCGCACATCTTCGACTTCTGAAGCCCATACAGTGAATCAAGAATTGCAGAGTCCATCTATTAACTGTCCGATTGGACGATCAGTTAAGTTTGTTATTGCTGGGTAAGTAAGATATAGCTCAGTCTTCAAAGATCCGATTATTTACGGCTGCCTATACTTGCAGTTTGCACGATTACTTTTTTATCCGCTCTTGTAAGTACTCTCGCCAGAAGAAGATGGGAATTTCTGAGCAATTTTTGATAATGAATGATCCAATCATTCGAACACATGTTTTTTAGCTTCGACTGAAGGCGTCTAAATCGAGAGTTCAGCCAATATGCTACTTTTAACAAGCTATTATTTTTGCCAGCTTACAGATGGCTAAAGTTCCAGCTCCATTTTCTGTGGCATTCTTCATATAATCTCCATATTCCATACTCTACGGCACAGACTTCACATTCGCAGAACTAAGATGCATCGCCATGAAACTTGCAATTATTATTGGGCCGGTTCGAATCCAAAGTAATACTTGGAAGTTTCTAAAAAATAGTGTTTGTGCGAGATAGAGTACTTAAAATATCGGCGAGCAGAAAGTCCTCTTGAGAGCTTTGGAGGTAAAGGGAAAAGAATTAAGAAGCCTTCGGATCCAAACTTGAGGTATTCTCCTCCAAAATTCGGATGGAGCTGTACAGTAACCGTAGTGGTTTTACACTTGTTAAACCTTTAGCGAAGTTCTGGTGTCCAGCCCATTTCTTCCCGTCCTGTCTACTCCGAATAAAATGATTACAGTCATTACTTTCAAAAGTCTTTTTACTTATACAAAGATTTCTATTATTTGTCCAGGCCTTATACATTGTTAAAGTAAATCAGACGTTTATAAATCGAATACCGCCCAGCTCATAGAGGTAGGAAGTAAGAGGAGAGACCCTAACTGGTTTTCCCCAGTCACTGCTTTGAAGCAGTAGCGATCCCTTCGTGGAGACCAAAACATTACCATTAAGATCAATGGGTTTTGACATAATCAGATGTGAACATTTTGTAATTACGTCGTAAATATACGTATAAATGTATATATTTTCTTTTTCTACAATATCCAGAGTTCTAAGTATGTGAAAAATATGCATTTTTAAAAAATATTTAATTCTGAATGGCATGCCATACTTTTCCCAGAACTGCGAAGAACAATTTAATTTCAATGACATATTTTCACAAGTTTTCGTTAATTACATTAGAAAAAAATTTATGTAATTCGTTTATTTGGTTAAGGATTACAAAAATTAAGATCAAAGTTTTTATTTTTATATTTTTATTTCCAATGGCAAGGCAAAAGGTTGCAAAGAACTAAAATCTTACAGAGGTTACAATCAATAGAACTAAGAACAAAAAGACCGAAGTCATTGCCTAAGGAGTGCTCTTGCCTCCCAGTATCCTGACTTCCCTGTAAGACCACGGATATCCCCACATCGAAGTAGGTGGTCCCTGTCCACTTCTTCTCCAGAATTACAAAGTGGGCAAATAGGATTACTTGAAATGCCAATCCGGTGTAGGTGGGCAGCAAGGCAATCATATCCTGCAGACAGACAGAAAAACGCAACTGCTTTGAGTTTTGGATTATAGGAATAAGAGAAGGACTTATCATTCTCCAACTTTTTAAGGCTGTACGAGTCTGATGATCTCGTAAGATATTAGACGTAAATAAACGTTTTAAAAACAGTTTAATCCTCCAAAATGAAATAACTGCATTATGATGTTATAGTAAGCTGTCACCCCTTTTGCAAGTAAGTCTGCTTGTTAATTGCCCCAAAGGTCACAATGACCAAGCACCCACTGGAGACGATTTGTTTCCCATTCAAAGTGACAGTTCTCAGGAATTCTTGACACTGCAAAATTTCAAGTGTTAATGGGTATTCAACACAGCTAATTGATTGAATGGCTGCAAGAGAATCAGAAAAAATGACTGCCTTTGCAAACTTATAATGAATAGTTAATAACTGCTGTAGGGCTATAATAGATGGCGACTACTTCACCATCAAAGGAGGTACCAATGTATCCTGCAAGGGCGTAGAAAGAAAAAAGATTTAAAAAACACATAAGCCCCAACCTTAAAATAACTGTCAAACTGAGAACTAATGGTAAAAATAAGCAGTCATTGAATAAGTGGATATCTAATCGCAACGGTCTCCAAAGCGAGTCATTTCAAAAACCTTGGAGCAGCATCTCTTTTTCTATGGATGATTTCCACTAGGTCTAGACTTACTTTGACATTTAGACTGACATTTACTTTGACATCAGAGTTTTTAACACCCAGGGACAACTGAAGATTTTGCATCCCTTTCTGTGTGCCAAGAATGGAAAACATTTCATTCTAAAATTTCGTAACATCAATTTGCTGTCTCCTGAATGCTGCGCCCAAGAACAGATGTCCCCCTTGCCCCACCCTAGCTATGCCACTGCCAAAGGGCTTCTGGTTGTCAAGAGAGGTTGTATTTTACCTGGAATCTCAAGATCTTTCTTCACATGCAGGACTTTTTGAATAAATCCATATTGGGTTTTTAATTTCCTACATAGTCCCTCCAGTATGGATTCCCCATGTGGATTTCACAGCTTCTGGAATCAAGCAAAGAGCTTGGTTTTGCATCACTACCAAATTTATTAACCACTGATCGTGGGGCAATGATGAGAGCTTCACAACAATACGTCATTAAAGGCTGAATATAAATATTAAAAGTAATGTTAAGAGTGGACCGAATGTACCCCAAAATACATCCTGCTAGACGCTTAAGAATACTAAGTCCATTTGAAACATGTTTGGTAGCTAATTGACATGAAGCTCAACATGAAACTTCCAACTAAATTTATCATCAAAAGTCATTCCCAGATAAGTAAAGTTGCCCATGTTGGTAATCAGAGTATCTTGGCACTGTAACTCAGGGCGAAAATTTTCATGGGTTAGAGAAAATCACTGCAAAGCTATCTTTTCCAAATTTACAATCACATTATTTTCTTTAGACTAATTCGAGAGCACCTGCAGGGCCTTATCGGTTTTCAATAAGGTTTTTTTGCACCATGTTTTGGAGCTTCGGCCCAAATTACCAAATCATCAGTAAATACCAGACAATTAATACCAGGTGTCGATTTAAGAGAAGCAATTAGATCATTGATATATATATATATATATATATATTAAACAAAGTGGAGCTACTAACTGCTCCCTGAGGAAAAGTTTTTTTAAAGTTTATTGTATTATTAATATGAAAATTACACACATTATTTCTGTACTATTTCCAGAGCTTCTTCCTAAAATAATTTCTCATGTATGACTTTTTAGCTTCCGAGGAATCTTTTATGAAAAATCTGTGTCAATTTATAATTAATGTTCTGTTCGGTTCATTTCAAATTAGAGCACCTTTTATTTTAATAGTGAAATATGTTAAATATTGGTACTGATTTCCATGTACTTAATTTTCTATGAATATTTCTGAGAGAGATTTAAAAAAGAGGGGGGGGAGATTATTTTTTTTTTAAATAATATTTAAAACTTGTAACTAAATTATTATAAAATGTGAAGAAATAATTCTTTTAATACTTATCAGATTTATTTTTACCCTTAATTTCAACAATACATATTCTAAAAACTCTTTTTTTATTACTTCCTTAAGTACACATCTCATAGATTATGCTTTACAATACCTTTAAAAGATTGCTTTCAAGCACGAACAATTCTTGTTTAAATAGTTTTATAAATGTATTTGTCAACAGAATTTCAATTTATTATATATTTAGATAATATTTATAATCATTATAAATTTAGATATATTTAATAACTAGATTTCTTCCCACTAACTTTCACTGGAGTTTATGAATGAATAAATCCTTCATTTCCAAATATATTTAATAACTAGATTTCTTCCCACTAACTTTCACTGGAGTTTATGAATGAATAAATTCTTCATTTCCAAATACATTTATATAAATAATTTAACAAATATTTACATATTTTGTTAAAGGCAGATGCAATTTGCAAGTATATGTATGACCCATATATATTTAATATTTCTTATTTTTGGTGTGTGCAAATCTTTAATTTCTGTGAATTCACTATCTTTTTGGTGTGAAGCAATTAACAATATGTTTTTGGAGTAAAGTACACTCATTGCCATAAAAATTAGAACACCAAGAAATAACTGTGGGATCATAACGAAACTTGGTATGAAGGTACATGTCGGGTAGATATGCATATGATTACAAATGCAGCATGATTGTGTATTGCATAATGCCACTAGATGGCGTTGAACTTCGTTCTTTTTGGAGTATAAAACAGGTAAGCAGAGCTTCTTTGAGTGTACTTAAATCTTTTGCTAAGGAAACACTGAGGTAGATATGCCGTTATGCCACCATCGATGCTAATATCAGCAGCTGTCAGAGTTCAAGAGGGATGATGGAAACTGGGTGATCAGCGGTGTTGGAACCAGTGGACAGAAGAGACTTCATTTACATGGTAACCAGGCTCAAGACGCCCTCGACAGACCAGTCATTGAGAAGACTATCACATCATATGACATGCATGTGCAGAGCCAACTGCTTCATTGGCCGCTATCTAGACACAGGCAGCAGCTTCATTATGGGCCCCTGTGTCTTCCCAAACCATTGCAAGGCACCTGGTTGAAGAACATCTGGTATCAAGGTTCCCATTGCATGTGCTGCCAATGACACCCACCCATGGACGACTCCTTTTCGAGTGAAAAACTACCCGTGCAATTTATACAAAACTTGGCAGTTCGGCATAATTTGAGTCGTAGAATCGAAATATGGAAAAAAAAATGTCATTTCATCAAAAGTCTGATTTTGTGTCAAAAAACGTATATTAGAACAATGCTATATATAAATCTAATACATATCCTAAGTAGTGCTTTCGCGATATGAAAAACGCAAGTTGAATTTAATCAATCGGCCCAGTAGAATGGGAGATATAGAACTGTCCCCCCCTTTTTTTCCTTTTTCGCAGTGTACAATGCTTCAAATAGAGCCATATCCCATAAATTTACAGTTTCGTAACCACCACAATTCTCCAACTTCCCTCCAATGGATTTCAGGTTCTGGGGTTATCTGAAATCTAAGGTGTATGCATCAAATCTATAAGATTTGTCAGAACTGAAAGATGCCATAAAACACGAAGTTACACAAATTCCTCCAGTGATGTTATGTTTATCATTGTTGTCTAGAATCTCCCACATGTAATGAGTTCTTGTCTGCGAAGCTGGGCACATTGGAAACTGATAATTCCAATAAAAGTTTTAGTTAGCTTTAGTCCAATAAAAGGATTAGTTAGATGTTTAATGAGCCCCCAAAGTAACTTTTATTGCACGACATAGAAGAGAGAGCTGTCCCCCTTTGACATTAGCTGATGGATTGAAATTTGAATGCATATTGGAGGACACTTTTAAATCAAATCTAAATCTAAAATCACAATGCAGGAGATGACTAATGAGAGAAATATGTGAAAAATATACATTCTTTTATCAATTTAAAGATCTATCTATAACACAGGATTCTTCTACAGCATTCTGTTTTATAAGATCTAGCACTACAACAACAACAAACAACACCATTGCAACAACAACAAACAACACACACAAAAAAAAAAAAATCTCTCCATTGTTCTATAATTCAAAGTCAGTTCTAAAATGTGACTTAATCATAAGCTGTGAAAAATTCCACAGATCATTTACTGGATTATTACATTAGGAAACACGAGACCTCGATGGTTTGTATAGAATTTATCAGAATTAAAATTTTTTGTGTAACCTCCGAAATATTCTGAAATCTGACAGCAAATTAGTTGAAACTACAGCTTTAATATTTTTTCAAAGCTAGCAAAAATATGCACATTTTTAGAAATATATGACAGAAAGATAGCAGAAAAGTGACAAGTAATCAAAAAAACCTTTAAAATATGAATTCCAACCACTTTAGTCATATTCTTTACTGTATTCAACTAAACAAAAAGCAAAGCAATCGATCATTTACCTTCTGTCTGAAAGGTACCATACATCTGTAAAATTAGTTTATACTGTATTTGAAAACCCTCTATACTTTTAGAGAAAATATTACTTGGCAACAGAACTTTAGAACAGAACAACAGAACAGGCAATAGAAGAAGAGAACTTTTCACCATATAGATATAAAACAATGCAATAAAATAATTGCAAATTTGAAATTCAGATTTTTTCCAATTACAAAAGAAAATTATTACAAAAATTACAATAGGTAAAGTCTAATTCGTTATAAAATGCAGTGTGAAAATTTATAACTTTCTGCAATTAAAAAATATATTCTTATTAGTTATAGATTCTTAATAAAAGATAAGTTAAGGCCACTTGGAATTTAAAAAAAAAAAGTAAATAAAACAAGAAATTTTTCTTTCATAGAAAATTTAGATAACTTCAGAAATTTTATGCACTAAATAATCATTGGTGTGAGCAATGAAGATTTAGATACACAAGCTGAACCATTAAGACTATCTGCATTAGGTATGTGTAGCCATCTTGAGAGCAACTCAACACTCACAAAACTTGAAAGAGTTGGAATTCTTGAACCTAAGGCAAAAGAGTTCGTTTTCGATAGTGGTAGTGTATTCAATTCGTTAAAATTCAATTAAACAGACCCAGAATCCAATCCCAAGGTCATTACTAACTTCAAGGGCAAGTGAAACTCATGCACTGCAGCACTTCTCACTGGTGCTAGTAGATGGTGACACGAGTAAGCAACTACATACCTGAATCTACCAATGTCTCTTGCAACACACTATCACTATATTCACATTAAGAGTACCTTAAATTTAAATTGCCAGATTTCTTAGGGCTATAAACACAGATAAACCAGGGAGGGAGGTAGTTGGAGAAAAGAAAGACCTACGAACATGAAACCAGAAATGTATCGAATCTTTTATTTAATAGAGAGTGAAAATAATGCTAAGAAAAGTATGCACAGTGGATATTTTATAGTAAGTATTCAAAATATCTGACATCAGCAGCAATACAAGCAACATAACATAATCTTGCAGACACTTTAAGGGTATTCAGAATATATGGAAAACAAAATATTCAATCTGCTACCAGAATTCATCTGTTGTACTAAATGAATGGAAAAGCCATAACATTCAGAAACCCACAGGCAATGCCTATGGGAGTGCTTCTAATTAATTTGATGCTGCAATGAACATCTGGAGTCCTCAGAACAGAAAACAAATTTCATAACATTCCATCAAACAAGCTATGTTACACAGTTGAGCTCTGGAATTTTTGTAATACAAAACCTTTATCCAAATTAAATGATCTGTGAGCAACATGCTAATGAAAATAACTTTTTTAGTCTCAGATTAAAAATTCAAACTAGTTCTAGGAAAATCTTTTCAACATAATTTCATTATTGTGCTTCCCATTCTTCAGTGTGATATATGTTTTAGGTACATTTGAATGTTTCATGCTAAATATGCTGGTGCCCAAGTATATAAGATCCACATGTGTTGAGAAAAGTGCAGGGACTATTTTGCAATGTCTTTAGTTATTTCCAGAAGAACTAGATACTTAATCGCCTCGAAAATGTTGACTGAATGAGCTACAGTTGCTATCAGGAGAGAAATGAATTCTTGGAATAATACATCAAATGCAACATTTTGAGGAATCTATGCTTCCAAGAATTTCATATACTTAGCTTACATAGCCACGTTCCATTATCTTTGCTTTCTTATGATTAACTCACCTTGGAACAAGTAATGGCAAGTACTGGTTACATTAAGACTGGCACTCGCCTATGCATCAAAGTAGGCATATTATGCATTGCTGGGCTTTTCAAACTGCTG
>KK117798.1:12756-59884 GCA_000611955.2 Stegodyphus mimosarum
ACCTTGGGTAGAATTCTGATGAAGAATATCCAGGCTGTGGTCTGATGGTCTCCCCCATCCCTATTTACCTATCACCAAACTTTCAAGAAGATTTTGGCTGGTTGTATATCCCTTACTGCACAGGCACTACACACTTAGTCTTCCATCTTCCATGCCCCTTCCGGGATTGAAACCTGAAAAACTCTGGTACAGCGGTCAGTAACACTAACCACTACATGTCTCTGCAGTGATAAAGCAGTACGGTTGATACCCTGTATAAGTTAAACGTATTAATAATTTAAACCAGTACTTTTATTTAAGTGTCACTTGGGAGAACAACTTAGCTGGCACCCTTTGAGAACTGGTGACTGCCCATGTCTCCTGTACTCGGAGCAGAATTGTAACATTATGATTACTCTATCTGTACATTCATACATTTCTGCCACCGGTTCATTGTGAAATGCAGCTATTATTTGCTTGAACTCTTAAATATCAGTAAAAAACTAAATCCTGCTCTACAGCTATTTCCACGTTAACAGACAATAATCTGACATATGGTCTGAAAATTACTAATGCGAGCAAAAGGTCTCCAAATACAAGAAAGATGGCTGCAAGAAAAAGATGTCAGGTGTTGGGGAAAGAAACAGTATCCATCATGTCATTACTAGATTTTCTATCTGTTCCGTCTAGTCTTCTATTTGTTTGAAGATCTACAGTATTAGGTAAGATTTTATCCATTTATTTACCTTTCGAATACATCATTAAGTACGAAAATGCCTTTTTCTCCCCTCTTCCCCTGTAGTCTGCACTACTGTATGTTTTGAACGAGTCTGACATGCTTGCTAGACAGCCTTATGAACATACTTTCATTATTCTTGAAAACTGAATTCCTTTTTTATATGAAATGCAATGTTTTATTTTAATTAACCTAGTTATGTTATTTTTCACCTTTTATATAACTTCTAATTTTGTCAACTTCCACTAAAAAGCAAATTAAGTTTATTTAAAGATATGTGAGTTTCTAGTTTTAAACCTGATGAAACAGCATTTGGAAGAGTAGGGTGGTCATTAATCCATTAGATTCTGCTGTTTCAAATTAGTCTGCCAGCAAAATTTTCTGCTTGCAGGAATTTTTGCATAAACATTTCATTAGGTGAAGAAAAGATTTAAACTACATTATGGTAATTTTGTATTCCACATTTGTTTTAAACTTGGATCTATGTTTAAAGCTCAAAGCTGTTTGTCTACCTGCAAACTAGAGGAATTTTAGTTTCTGTTAAAGTTTAGCTTGTATAGCCATCAGGATGACATGTTAATAAATATTTTCATTTAAACTTTTTAGCTTGTTCATGATAGTTGGAGATGGGATGAAAACTCTTTTGACCTTCTCTTACAGTTACTCCGATAATTTGATGGTTTAAGTTAACAATGTAACAGTATAAAAAAAAAAAAAAAAATAGGAGCATGAGGAATTATAATATGATAACAGTATTTTCTCATAGGTCCAGCCAAAAATTAGATTATATAACTCTATATGACAACACTCTCAGAAATCAGCTTTTATGAATCGATTTTCTCCCTATTTGGCACCAGATGGCGCCACAAGGATACATTCTCTAACTACAAGAAATATTGGTTAAATATGGTATAAATGACAGCAAAACAGTATTTTAGTAGAATTTCATAATATCCAGAATTTAAAAATTCAGTCATAGACAGAAATAAGCAAAAAAGGAACAACGATTACATTAATATAAAAATTGATTGAGAGTTTGAGAAACAACTGGTAATTTTAACTTTATGGATTTATAATAATAATAATAATAATAATAATAATAACAATACAATGGAGACAATTTTTAAAAAAATCCGAATTTCCTGAGTAAATTAAATAAACAACACAATGCATTTTAAAAATTTTTATCTCACAAAAACTTATTTATTACTTTATAAATTTATACTGTTTCATTATGTATTTATTGGAACTTATCTCAAATCTGATTTATTTTTCATAACATTAAGTTCTAATAATGCTTTAATATCATTATTATTTCTATAGGAGTGATTTACTTTGGAGTGCATTTGGTCCTTGCATGTAAATTTCATCTTCCATCAAGTATCACATTTTTTATTTCTTTATTTAAAACAATAGGAGGAGATTACAAATACCCTGAATTTAGATATACCTTGTAATAAAATTCTGCATCTTTACATCTTCAGTTCTTCTCATATTAACTTTTGATTCATGAATGAAAACAAATATCCAGTTTTTGGCCGATATGCATTATTTTTATGGAGTTGTAGATGGAAATAAACAAGCTATGAAACACATGTACCAAACGCACTTGCCAAAGAGGTATCTGCAAGTCATCCATTGTTCGGACAACTGAAGTGAAGACTGAGGCTGGAATTTTCTCAGTAAGCAGCCACATCAGTTGGCAAAGTACTATACTACACACTTACATACCTGCCATAGAGAAAGCTGTGCTATGGGAAATTGACAGGAGCATGGGAAAAAGTATTAATGCAATTGAGCATGACCTTGCTTCAGTGTTATGCATGCACATATTGCATAAGGACATGCTATATCCCTAACATATTCAGACTACAGGGATTGGGTTAAGCTGATTATCTCCATGTTGCATTCGTGTGTTGATATTTGTATGAACATAATGTACGGCCAAATTTCCCATAACAGATTCTGTTTACTGCAATAATCATTATACCAGCAAAAAATTGCAGATTTGTTCTTTTGAGGGGGTGGGGGGTTTAGATATCAAATAAAAGCTAAATTCATAATATATTTTACTTAATTTTTAGTGTTTTCATTAAAATGATTATTCTTAATTATAAATACGACTTCATAAGGAGATAATGTATTATTTCAAGGAAAGGATCTAAATCATATCTTTTATACTAAACAATTTATCATGTACAATAATTAATATATCATCAAATTGAAAAAGAACAAAAACGATTAATAATTGGTCATAATAATAATTGCACTCAATCCTTAGTATGAATCTTAAAAAAAGTCAAAGTTACCATACATCAGACAATGCTAATGTTTTTTGTTCAGGAGACCATGCTAATTAAGTCTTTCTATCACCAACTGATTTATCAGTCAGTTTTCATATTTTACTTTAAGGAAAAAAAAAGAAAAAAAATCAGGTTAGATATAGTCAAACTTCTTGGTTCCTCTAAGTTCATGCATGCGGAGTTTGATTGTATAAAATTTACTTAATTTAAATATGCATCATGTATTATTTAAATTCTAAAAATTCATATGACATCTAAACATGCATGTAATTATGTACATCAGATTAAAAGTCTTATTTTAAAATTATTTAAATTAAGAATTAAGTTCATTTTGAAGCAGAATTAAATTAGATTTCTGCAAAAAAAATTACATCCCATACAAATTACAAATAAATCAACAAAACTGAATAACTTCCATAAGAATTTCATTACTGTACAATTTAAGCATTTATTTATCATGCCTAAAATGTGGTATATTGTTTCCATTTCCTTGCCTTTACAATATTTTCCCCATTTCTATGAAATTCTGAACATTATATTTGTATGCATATTCAGTTTTCTCCAATTATTACGTTTTCTATATTGTATGTATATTTGCCTACCTCCTTTCATCTAATTAGCATTTTAACCTTTTTAGTTTTTCTCATCCAATTATTCTAAATTAAAACCTGTTTAGAAATAATAGCTCAGTTAATAGAATTCCTCTTACAATGCATAAGAATTTGGTATGACAAAAAATACATATAAATAAGATCTGCCTCAAATTTCCTTTATACACTTTTTCTTTACTATTCTCCTTTATAACAAATCCACATCAAATTTCCTTTTACAATACTTTTATTTTAGTAACATGTATTCACAAACATTATTTATATGTTGTTTTTCTACTAAAATGTTGAAAAAAAATTCATATTCTGTCAAAAGTAAGACAACTTTCCTGAAAACTGTTAATAGCTGGCTGTCTGAATGTTCTAATGGCATGCTCTAAGTCACAAATAACAGCACCATTAGCCTCTAACATATTTATTAATAATCTGCAGAATGTTTAATAATCATTAACATTTCAAAGAACATCACAAATATAAATTAACAATTGTGCATTATTTCATCAATGCAATAATGAGTTATGCGCTGGGCTTTCTAAAGTAAATAGAGTTAATACCTTAACTGTCCAAAGACAAGAGTTTTTGCAATTAACAAGTTTTTAGAAGTTTTTAGCAACTCTCTAGCTGAGAGTTTCCGAGTGTTCTGTATACTTGACCTGTCTGGTGTATTTTATCAACTAAATTAGTCATACCCCTTTAACTGTCCTGTTGCATTCAAGTGCTTTGATTCTGTTGTATTTTACAATATCATAGGACTGCAAAATTATTGGTCGATGACCAATATAAAATCAATCTGCTGTGAGAAGCATGCTGCAGCTCTGGTCACAAGGTTATGATTTTTGGTAATGTCAAGTGAAGACATTATTTAGGAAGTATTATCATTATTTAGAAGTATATTAAGAGCATGCCATTTCACATTTCTTAATGGATCAATAGTCAGGTATTAGCTTTTAGATTGCAAGTTGTGTGGTACAAATAATTAACATCCTAAAATTAACTAACATCAAGTGGTTAACCGAAATAGGTCCTCCCCAAGTTAATATTAATGCCACAAAGGATATCTAATTGTTGGAAACATTTTAGCTTAATAAGCACTAAATGTAATTTTTTTTTTGTGAATTCAAAGCTCCATCTACCCTTTTTTTTATGAATCAAGCTTCCTAAAAGCTTAAACCAATTCTTACACACCAGTTATTTTTAAATACCTTACATTTGGGTTTCTGCGATAAGGAAATTTGTGCATGTACACACACAATTCAGAATAAAACATACACACAATTGTTTGTAAATACAGGATGGTCACAAAAAATCTTACCTGATATATGAACCCTAATGGCCTATCCAGTCAACCAATCAAAATAAATTTTCAGATATTGTTAAAGTATATGCTCGAGAATGTTATTAGCTAAAACAACAGAGATCTCATGATTATGGATACACTGAAAAAATTTATAAATTGACAAATGACAACAACCACTTTTTCCTGTACAAATTATTAGCACACTGAAAAACCATAAATGGAATTGGAATGATACATGTTTGACAAAAACTGCTTCTGTAAAACATTTGCAAAGGACAGCATTGTAAAAGACCAACAACATACAAAGGAGCCATATTGATGCACTTTGCATAATTCACAGGGACAGACAGTAGAAGCACCAACCACAGAACATCATGTGCAAAGATTGCTTGTGGAAAACCTTTAATAAGCATTGTGGAAAGATGTTTTTTCAATCAGGTGTTCGGACAGGGTAATAAGATGACACTTACAGGGAAACAACAAGGTGAAATGATAAAGCTGTTTTATCGGAAAGGGAAAAGTGCTGCCAAAGAAATGCATCATGAGCTAAGACATGATACACTGCTTTGGCATCATTTTATCCTTTCAGATAATCTGATTTCATAATAATTTCAGAAGCAAATCATGAGTTAAGACAATGCTGAGGTTCTGTAAAAACTACACGATTTGGAAAAAAAATCTGAAGAAACTGGATGCACATGTGATAGAATGCAACCCAGATTAACATGCATTCCTGTTGAAGAAGTTTGGAAGTACATAATACAATTACTGAAGGCCCATCGCATATTGCAAAAAGTACTGCTAGCAATTTGGATGTATCAGATAGTTCTCAAGTTTCCTTACCCTCTTCTAAGCATGTTTCCTTATTGATTCCAAGGCATCTAGATGTTGCAACCTGGAGATCAGAAACAGTGTTGACTTTGCAAATTTTTTCAATAGATACGATGAAGGTAGCAGGTGGCCACTGTGGATATTATGGGTGGCTGAGGTATATTTCTTCCTAACTGGAAACGTACACTCCAAGAAATGCTTTCACTGGGCTTATGAAAATATTCACAATGTGGCACCAGCGCCTTTTCACAAAGCTAAAGAGACCGTGTGCGGTGGCTTTATAAGCACATTTGTTCTCGGTCTACAGTTCTTTAAAGGGAGTCACTTGCATAGATATCAAAATGTGCTTCATCATAAATGCTTGGTATACAGCAATGTTGCAGAATTATAGTAGCACAATGTCATTAATGACATTGCATGGATGCAAAACAGTGTTCTTCCACATGTTGTCACGCATTCGGCAAGTGCTGCAACAGCACTTTAGAGATAGAGTCATATTCCGCAACTTTGCAGTTTCATGACCACTGTAATCCCCTGACCTCACTCCGATGGATTTCTGATTTGGGGTTGTCTGAAATCTAGGTGTACACATCAAATCCATGAGATTTGTCACAAATGAAAGCTGCCATAAAACGTGAAGTTACAAATACTTGTTGCGATGTTATGTTCATCATTGCTGTCAACTATATCCCGCATGTGATATGCAAAGGTTGTGGGGATTGAAATCTTGTAATTCCAATAAAAAAAATTCTCTCTCCTCTCTTGTGCTGTCACTAGTACTTTACAATGGTCTTCTTTGAAAATGGTTTACTGCAGCAATTTTCATCATACATGTATCATTCCAATGGCATTTATGGTTTTTCAATGCTGTGATCAATTTGTGGAGAAAAAAAAGTATCTTGCCCTTCGGAAATATCAAAATTTTTTTGCTGTAACTGTATCTGTGAGAGCTTTATTGTTTTAAATCATTACAATCTACAGCCCAATATCTGATATTTCATTTCGACTGGTTGAGCGGACCGGCGGCTAGGGGTTCAGATATTGGGGACATTTTTTTTACTAAAGTTACTTTTTGTACACCATAAGTACTGAAAATAACATATGATTAAATTCTGAATATTTCATCATGGTTACATTATGAAACAGATTTCATATTTTTTGTGCACTCTTCAAAGCCATTCCAACTTTTATGCCCTTGCATATATGCTAAAATCCTTTTATAAATGATAAAAGGTAAAATAAAAGAACTTAGTTACAATTCTTTGAAGTTTATCAGAGTCCATATTAATAGAATCACTAGGATTATATAATATTCTTAGAACTGAAATATTTTTCAGACAACGAAACCTATAAAATCTAATTTTTCTATTATATTCGAAATTAATTAAAAAATACAATCAAAAACTGGCTCAATAAAATATTTACCTCATTTTATTATTTATTTATTTTTAAATCAGTAGAAAATATTCTTTTATCTCCTCACAGTGAATTGAACATTTATATTTATTGCAATCTTCAGAAATATTTTCTTCTGTAACTTAAAAAAATACCTCACCAAAATGTGTGCAATGTACTAAAAACAGGTACTTAGCTCAAATTTATTGAAGTTTAGTCATTATTTATTTTTCAAATTAGCACAGAAACCTTTAAGAATTGCAATTACTTCTCTTTTACTTTGCATCTTTGGAGCAATCAGATGAAATGAAGTAACATAAATATTATATAAAGAATGTTTGGACACACAATCAGCTACTTTACATCATTTAATTGCTATTAAATTTTTTTAAATCCCTATATCACATATTTGCAAAAATTAAAAGATGAAATCTTAAAAACTAATTTGAGTCATTATTCGGTCTATAAGGATGTAAAAGATTGAAGCAAAGACTATCAAATATAGTCAGCATTTTAACAACAAAATATTTATCTACAATTTCATAAAATTTGATTCTCTTGAAATCACGGTTTCCATAAAAAATAAAGACAGCATTAAATCAAAGTCAAATAATATCAGTTAGCTGATAAATGGAGTACTATTAATAATAGAAATAGTTCAGTTTTTTTAATGCATGCTAGAAAAACAGTAACCTTATAAAACAAATAGAAACCATCTCTTGCACAAGTATGTTACACATATACTCATTTTATTTACCTTTTTTTCCTAATTGAAATATTAAAACAAATACTCATATTTTTCATGTTATCACACAAAATCTCTTCAGTATAAATCATTTTAGAATAAATACATTAAAAATAAATAAATAAATAAATAATTTAAAAACTTAAAAAAGAAAGAGAGAGAGAATCCTTAACTTCACATAAGATACATATTTTAGGATCCACGATTTTTTAAGTTATCAAAACAAATAAGAAAATTACTTTGTGAAATCTTCTATAGTAGCTGCTCTTGGAAGAGGCTGATCATCAGGTGGTGATTCTAAAGGATACTCTGCTGGCACATTTACTGGAAAGATATAAACAGAGTTCATGGAGAATTCTAAATTGTACCAGCTTTGAAAAACTTAAAACAGGGTTTGGCATACGGTAAATTAATTAAACACTTAAGTAAATGATGAAAATAAAAATTTACTAACTTTCATAGTAATGATGCACATATTTACGCTTTCGCAATAAAAAATTTATTTTGTGCAAATTAAGAAATGTAATTTTTATATGGTTTTCCAAACCCTGTAGTTATTTTAAGTAAAACTTTATACCCACTACAAAATATAAAAACATAAAAAGTTTGGCTTCTGTAAGACAAAAATTGACTCAAATACTTCATTTAAAAAACTTGGCATTTGACTCATTCTCAGCCATTCTTGAGGGATTAGACAGGATATATATCAGAATAATTTGAGGTTGATTGTTTTCTCTTTAATGTTATTTAGTGGTATTTCTTTGTCATTTACTAGTCTGTAATGTCCTTTAATTCATAATTTTATTACATGTGGTATACAGAAACCATTTTCCTGCAAGTAGTTTATGAGTTTTTAAATGTTAAAAATTTGTTAGTAATATTCACATATTATTAATATAGGATTATAATCTTGTGATCACACAAAAAACAATGGACTAGAAATATTATTCATTCTTAAGTGATGCAAATACAGTTATAAATTTGTTGCTAAATTTTCTAAAACATGAATTCCATAAGATTGTGTGAATAGGATTTTTAGAAATTGAATAACAAAAAATATAGAAACTGTTAATGAATACCAAAATCTGAATAAAAAAGTTCTCTTATATTCATTAATTATACAAATTACTTACTAGCTAAATAACACCACTTGCATTCCCTACCTGAAAATATGAAAATTCCTCCCTGGGTGAGAAACCCTAACTTAATCAATTAACATCAGAAACTTTATATATATATAATGATTTTGTGGTCTATTTGTATATAACCTCTGAACATGGTTGCAAACTTTTTAAATATGCTTTTAAGATGAATAAACGTTATTTAGAGCAGTTTCATAATTCAAAGTATATGTCTACCTCCAACCCAGTTGTGAAAGTAAAGGTTGTTTACTTAATGATTTCCATGGACACAGTGTGTTAGCACATTAGTTACTTAAATAAATAAATCTGAATACAAAGAGTTAATGAAATAGGTGAAGAAATCAGTTAAGATGACAGCAATAAATAATCACAAAAAAATTATAAGTAAAACTGAACTTAATTTACGCAGATTAAAAAAGCTATAAAAAAAAGGACAATGCTCAGAATATTTCATGCAGGAAGGGGGAGACTAGAGACACTACTATAATTACGGCTAAAGATGCTAAGAGCAAAACAGAGCAATCTGAAATTACATAAACTAGTACATGCAGTTATGCTCAAAATCTGTAAAAAAGTTGATAATTAGAATAAATTAATTTTTGTGACATTCAAACTATTTGCAACAACAGATAAAACTTACAAGGAGGTGTGATGCTTTTTGCCCTTATAACTTCTTGAGTTGGAATTATGTTAGCTAATGGTAATGGAGATGGATTTCTAGATGGATTCCTAAACAGACTGCCAGCAGCTTGTTTAATAACAGTTAAAACTACACGTTCAGTTGTTGCTTTTAGAGTTGCAACAGCTTCTTCATGGGTAACATTTTCTAAGTTTGTATCTCCAACCTATAAAAGCATATAACAAAACTTTCTGTTGAAGAGCAAATTCCTTTCATTAAGAATAATCATAAACAAATAAAATTTACAATTTCACGAAAGTCACAGTATAAAAACAGTAATGTAATTAGCCACTAAAATACCTTTGACAGGACAAAATTCACTTAAGTTTTATATCTTGCATAAAGAAAAGCATCAAAAGTAGACAACTACAATTACATACAACAAACGTAAATATTTAAGAAGTGAAACAGGAATAATAACTCTCAGGATAAAACATGACATAATTCAAATAAGTAGAGAAAAATCCCCTTTTCCCTATGATTCATTTTTTTAACTCTCCAAGGGTTATGCACACAAAATTCCATATTGAAGGGAAAGATAGCTCTGCATTCGCTATGCATAAAAATTTCTGCTAGATCTTTATCAATCCAATTCGGGTTGGATGTATATTGGAAGAAAAGGAATCAGGGTACAAAGTGAGAGAAACATTTTTAATTTATAATCAGGAAAATAAATAGCACTTATTCATGATATTTTGGAAAGTTTTGGAATTTGAGGACAAACCCATAACGCTGGAACGGTTTTATTTTCAGATCAGTGAAATTTTTTATCATTTCACAACAATATGCACCATTTAGACATTAAATTAATTCTAACTTTTAAAACAGATATAACAATGCTTTAATAATTTACTGAGATAAATGTCAAAACAGATGAAATAAGCCATATAACTTATTTGGGAATGGGGTGAAAATAATAATATAGCCAAAATTAGTGATATAAAAAGTACACTTACAGCTATTAATTTGTCCCCTACTTCTAACCTTCCATCTATGTGCGCAGCTCCCCCATCCATGATTTTTGTAACATAAATTCCATTGTCTCCCGGAACATGTTGATTACCAATACCACCAGCAATACTAAAACCTAAGCCTTTGTTGCCTTTTAATAATTCTATTTCTACTATTTGAGGAGATATTCTACGCCTTTTTACAAGCTAGGGGGAAAAAAATGAAAAATTAATTATAAAAATTTGAAAAGAGAATAAAATATTTTTACAACTGAAAGCTATACTGACAAGTAAAAATGACATAAAATATATTTAACATCAAGTTGTAAAATTTTGGAAATGCAAATAATTTTGACAGTTTTTAAGACTGGTAATATGCATCATATAAAATTGTTGCATATGAAGAAAATAAACATTTTTAGTATGTCTGTTAACATAAAGAGGTTTTGAATTTTTACTCCTATTACATATAACAACTCACAATAAATGATACATTTATGATACACAATAAAATATGCACCAACATACATTACTACATTATTACATACATAAATTTGTTCCTGCATTCCTAGACAAACTGATATATATATATATATCAGTACACAGTACAAAGTCCGAGATCCAGACTTATCGGGACTTCTGGATTTGAGACTTGTCGGGCGATTCTGGATTTGAGATTTTTCCAACTATTAGATCATCAGTTTAAAATTTGCAAGATGGCATGTAGAAGTTATAAAATTAAAATTATGAAATCATGATTTATGACATAATGTACCATTTATGATCTAAAGGGTAACAAAATTTGAAAAAAAAAAAAAAAAAAAAAAAAAGAGCTTAATATTTATTTACTTTTTAAATATTTCTTTCACTGTAAGTTGTTTACATTGCTTTTTTTGTGCTGGCATTTTCTCATTAAATCTGCAGACATACATAATTTCTTATTCAGTTACATTGTTTCATTTTCAATAACTTCTCTGTTACTTTCTTCACTATCGCTAGCGGTACTTGTTAGATCTAGATCCATAACTACAGATTTTGCTCTCCTTCAATTTATTCATAATTGGGGCATTGTCATCGCAATGAAAAACTTATTATCTTCAGTTATAGTTATCTAGTTAATCATCTTCATTTATTACCACTTCTCCCCATTTCTTTAAATAATACATTAATTGGAAAATTTAACCTTTTGTTTGTGATATCCAAAAACCTTCACATCTTCATCATCCTCACCACAAAATATGGCTAGCTGGCCATAAATTATGCCAAGCACTTTTTAAAGTATCTGGAGACACATTCTCTCACGATCTTGCAATACTCCACAAAGCAGATTTTATGTTAAAATATTTAGAAAATTCTTGCCATTGTTCAAGAAATTTAACATGGATTTTAAAAATTCTATTTTATAGTATTTGCATTTTCAGCGTGCACAGTATTCTGATGTCTATAGGCTGAATGATGCACATACAGTTTTGACGAAAGCATAATATGGATACATTATCTTTACTAAAATTTTAAAAACAATTTTTGCGTCCTCAGGTAAACGAACCACACGCAGGCCTTGGTAAATCAACCGAATTCTGCTGAGCCTCGGGTATGAAATGATTTTCAAACCAACCATTCATTAACACTTGTGTCATCCATGTTCTTTTATTTGCACAATAAATATAATGGGAACCCCTTTACTCCTTTAAATGCTCGAGATCGTGTATTTATTCCGATTACAAAAAGTTTAGACTTGTGTGTCCCTGCAGAATTTGCGTATGTTAGTCTTGCTTTGGAATCTTTGATATGGGTTGGAGCTTTCCCTGTAGAGACTGCCAAGGTATTTTGCAGTGCATATTGCCAGAAAAGCCCAGTTTCATCAGCATTGTAAATTTGTTCTGGAGATAACTTTTAACTATTCATGAGTTTAATGAATTCATCTGCAAATAGTTCAGCAGCTTCAGTATCAGCTGAAGCTTTTCCATCTGAAATTCTTAATTGTTTTATACCATGGCAATTTTAAAATTTGGTTAACCATCCTATTAATGAATATGTGCACTCCATTTTTAAGTTCATTTCTTGGTGAAATATTTTAACTTGAACCACTACGATTTGACCCATCAATGGCGTGCCCTTGCTGCGATGCTGTCTGACCCATTCAGTCATCATTTTGTCATGATCTTCACTTTTTAGCATAATGAATAATTTTTTTGTTATTCATTGCAAGTGGGGTGTTGGAATCCCCAAAAATTCAAAAAAGTTCCTTTTTTTTTATTTTCTTATGTTATATACAGTTGACTTTCCAATGCCATACTTTTCGCATAATTTTGAGACAGATATACCTTTAGTCATTTTTTGTTTAATGGACATTAAAATATGCTTTCGCTTTGTAGATCTTGTTGCAGCTCCAGAATTAGAACTCTTTTTGACATAATCGAAAGTTGAAACCTTAATTTTCATAAATATGCTGCAATAAAAACAGACAGCAAAAAATTACTAAGCTGGATCAAATCAGAAAGTTAAAGAATAGCACAATTTGCTATATTTATTGAAATTCCTTCGAACTAGTAAAGTCTAGCTTAATAGCATCCGCTATACATTATTAGCTATGTAGCATGAGATTGGCAATGAAAGACAAGTTGTTCCGCTAAATTTTGTCTTGCTTCTATAGTACACTGAGATAATTAAACCTGATGGTATTAATTTAGTTACTTGTTAGACTTACGGCTATTTCTTGCATCTGCTTCTGAATAAATAAATTCCCGCATATCGAAAGACTTATTGAAGGCCTGTGCTATATTTCTTAATACGTGATGCATTCTCTGCAGGTCCTAAATTCTGCTACTTTGCGCCTCCCTTTTGGCACCCCTAAATTTTGGATTCCAGTGTTTTCCCTAAATTCCAAAAATATTTTCATCTCTTAATTTTGTTGCTCGGTGCTTTTCTAAATTAAAAAAAATCTTTTCTTCCCTAAATTCTGCCACCTGGTGCGACCATGCAAGCTCTACCACTGGCTCTGTGTTTATGTTAAAACCAAATCAGTTATTCTTAATTGAGATACCACTAGGTGTAAATGTTATCAGTTGGCTTATGAGTATCATTAACAAAACCTATTTTTATCATATGGAAAGAAATCTTTAAAATTTAAATTAGTTTAAAGTCAACTTTTTCCTCATCAATATTTCTTAGGGCATTTAACTTAAATCTGTAATCACTGCCAAGCATAATGTCAACATAAAAGATACTCTTTGTTTATTAAATTACCCAATATAAAAAAAACTGCTTAGACATCGTTGTATGAGTCATTACTCAAGTTGTCATGTGTTGATAAACATGTGGTGATGAAAGCAAAATATAATAAATAATGATTCACCAGGTTGGCGTCAGGGGTATAAAATATTAGTACCTGTAAAATCAACGATGTTTCTATCTGGAATGTTTCGGTTTGACATGTATTGCCAAGTAGATATGCAGCTATGGAACCAAATTATTGATCCCACAAACTAATGCTAAATTATTGTTTCTTCAATAGCGAGGTATTTATTTAGTGTCAAAGGGAAATTAAGAATCGGAACTTTCCACACGTTTTATTTATGGAGGAAAAAATCAAATGTGCATGCGTTAAAAAAATGGTTGGCCGTTTTCAAGACCAGATCATTCCGGATATTGGACGTCAGAATCTCGGACTTTGTATTGTATATATATATATATATATATAGAGAGAGAGAGAGAGAGATACACAACATAAGGCATTACAGCAGAAAATGAAATGTTGTTAACTAATACTTTTGAATCATGAATGATGGGAGAATAACATAATTTTCATGGGCAGCATTCTACAATAAGCAAAATAAATTATAATTTCTAAAGTAAATTCAATCAGCCCTCAATTTTAATATTTACTTGGATTTCACAGTAAGGTATAATTCGGACAATTGATATAAATACACAGTCCAGTCACATTAATGTGACCACCACGTACTTTCCATGTCAGAGTTAAATAACCAATCACAGAAGGCAGGTGGCAGCACAGTGCAGTTGAGCGTATATAAAGGGTGTGTGAGGGCTTCGGAAAACATTTCAATCGTTGGCGTAATGCAGAAACGAAGCGATTTATCCGACTTCCAAAAGGGCATGATCATTGGCTTTCGGGCCAAGGGTGGAAGCATTTCCGAAACGGCTGAGTTTGTGAACTGTTCGCGTGCCGCCGTGGTAAAAGTGTACCGTGCATGACAAAATGGGACTGTCCAAAATCAGCGACGTGGCAAACGCTCTGCGAAAGGTGGTTATTCTGGCTTTTGACAGATGGTCACATTAATGTGACTGGACTGTGTATCATCTATGTGAAAATTGCAATGGAAATTACAGATATCAAAATACTTCACGTTGCTGCAAAAACAAAATAATGCTTACCAGATGAACCATATTGCCAGCACGTTTTAATGCATCAACAGCTATGGAATGAGGTATGTCAATAAGGTCAACATCATTTACCTTTAAAATAATATCATTCACCCTGAAATATAAATTTAAAAAGAGGAAGAATAAATATATGAATTAATGATAAGTTGTTGATGTAAAGAATTCAAACAGTAATTATAAAGGGCAGTCAAATGAAAATGAGACAGACTATATAACAAGTATGATGTGGAATTTGATAATGCAGACAGGTTTGTGTACAGAAGCACCTTCTATTGGGTATCAGGTAATAACAGCACAAATGTTCACTGCTGTATTATTTGTTTTTTAGATGTACTCAAAGTGAGGTCAGCAAGTTGTGTGTGTGTCACATCACTATGGAGGCTGAGAAAGAGGAACAACATGCAGTAGGATGGTTTTTGAGTGCAGAAGGAGTATCAGGAAATTAAATTCATGCCCGAATGTCTGCACTGTATGGCAAATACAGTATATTTCATGCATGTATGTTTGAATGGAATAAACACTATCAAGAAGGTCTGTTATGTCTTTGAAAGACAGCAGTTGGCCAGAATAAGCTCATCATGTCATTACTCCTATGTTATTGCTGTGGTGGATGTTACCATCAGAGAAAATCGACGGTGGACAGTGTTAGACATTCGGTTAATGTTGGGCATTAGTCAAGGCACTGTTCATGTCATCTTCACAAGAGCATATATGAAGTTCTGGAAAATCTAGGTGCTGTGGGTTCCCCACCTGATGGAGGAGCAGAAGTTGAACAGAATATCGATATCACTGCAGCACCTGGAATGGTAACATACTGAAGAATATTGTTTCCTACCCTGTATTATTTTGTGAGATGAAACATGGTGCCACCATTTTGAGCCAGAAAGCAAATGTCAGAGTCATCAATGTAAGCACATAGGTTCACCCCCACTGAAAAAAATCCAAAGTCATGTATGCCAGCTCTGAGAAAGTCATGCTGACATTTTTTTCTTTTACTTAAAGCACCCATTGCTCATTGACTTCCTGGAATATGGCACCACAATTAATGCACAGGAAACTTTACAAAAATTGAAGGATGCCATTAAGTCCAAACAACCAGGAATGTTGATGGATGGCATCATTCTGTTGCAGGATAATGTCTGCTCACATGTTGCTATGGTTAAGGCTTTGCTAGAAGTTTTGCTGGGAAACACTTACACACCCTCCATACAGTCCAGATCTCACCTCTTGTGATTTAAATATTTTTGAAGCTCTGAAGAAAGATATTTGTGGCCATCGATTTGCTTCAGATGAAGAGGTGCACATCTGGGTACAATCATGGCTCCGTAGGCAACGGAAAACATTTTTGGATGACAGCATCAACCATCTTGTCTCACAGAGGAATAAATGTATTAATCCATTTGACTGCCCTTTATAGAAAATTTGTTTAAAAAAAAAGGAAAACTACAGATTCGGTTTTATTTTAAAAAGACACTAGTTAATTGAAATAAATCTTCAAATACAAACTTCACTTTGGGTGAAAATTTTGCCATTTAGATTCTAAGAGACATTTTCTGAGTGTTTGATTTAACAAATAATTTCACTGAAAACTAGAAAATATACTGATCAGTGATTATTAGACTTTCATTGTGTGAGAAATCTATAAAAGCAGTTCATTAGTTAGTACTATAAGATTTTATACACATGTTCATTTTGTTTGCTCATAAGCACACAGCAGAAACATGTATACATTTAAAATTAATTTTTAAAAATAAGGCACTAGTCAAAATACTGATTAGTTTAAGACGCACATAAGGAATATATTTGCAAATCAATATTGGATGCATTTAATAAATCAGAAATACTGAAGGTTTAATCAAGTTAAACCAAAATACAGGCTAAAAAAAAAAAAATTAAATTCAGAATATGAAAATCTAAACTTACTGTAATCGTCCATCTGCAGCAGCAGCACCACCTTGAATTAATTTTGTGATAAATATGCTAGGATCATCACCAACATGAGGGTTATCTGTGCCACCAGCTATGCTGAAACCTAAGCCAGCACCACCCTGAAAAACAAGAGTTATAAAGTCTAAATAATGATGCATTTTTTGCCCCCCCCCCAAAAAAAAATCACAGAAAATGAATAAAATTTACAAACTGTGAATACCAATTCTCAGTTCTCAGAATTTTAACACAGAAATCTCAATCAGCTATATTAATAGTCTAAAGAATGCGAGAAATTTTACTCCATCCTTTCCTTGAAATTTCATGAACTTCTTTATTGTGACACATCAGTATTTCATTTAAAATAATATATAAAGGACAATTTTAAAACTTTCCTTTCCAGAGAACATGAAATTTCATTTCACCGAGAAATCGACTTATCACTCTTGCTTAACTAGAGGAATTCTGTTTGGTACATATTTTAAATGTGTCCATTTCTACTAAATATCATAAATTAATTTATTATGTGATTACTCTAGCCACTTAAAAAAAGATTAGTGAATATACACTACATTTTGAAATGGTTACAGATGCAAATTACATAAAAATACCTCTAAATGGTGATTTTAATATGAGGTAATACATGAATACAAAAATTATGTCCTTAAATTACATAAGACTTTTACACTTAAAATAAAAAGCAAATGTTCTGGAACAAAAATTTTTGGCAACAGCTTGTTATATGAAATGCGAAATATGTCTGGTACTTTTAAATTTATTCTTTCAAAATGTTGCATGTGTAAACAATCTGTGAATTGAAAGATATGTTTTTCAATTTTCCAAAGAGAACTATTCCTATTCCATAATTCAAAAACTTTGTAAAAGGTATGCTATTGAAATTGCTAAGTGCAAAATGAACAACATTATTAATCGGAAAAGAAAAAATACTCAATCATTGCTTCTACATGAAAAGAAGACTCCAAATGAATACCTGAAAATGTATGCACTGTTTCTCATGTTCCTAAAGTTAAATCGTTGGTAGCAAGACAAAATCTGATAATGCAAAAACCAATTAGAAAGCTTTAAATACATATGTAGCAACAATAAACAATATAATAAACCAAGATTTACAACTTGAAAAAGCTAAAAAATATAATGTTCACCAGCTTACCAAGGTATGTGGCTCAAAACACAGTGATTTGTAAAATCCTGTATGAAAACTATTTAGCTGGATATAAATGGAAATACACTGAGACCCTAGAAGGAGCCTGGGTTTAACTAAATGACTGCAACAGAAAAAGATCTTTTATCATCAAAAACGAAGAGAAAAAATATGCAAACCTGGTTCCATCAACACAAATTAAGTTTCAATAAAAGGTTTATGATTGTTGCAGGATTCTCTTACATCAGGAAATCAAAAATAAGAAAAGTGGGAAAAAGTGTCAAAATCGACATAACATACTACCAAAAAAAAGTTTTACGTCTGATATTTACAGAAGATATTCCATTTCTTTATCCCAATGACTTTCAAAACACAGATTCAATTTTATTTCATCAAGACAAATATTCAGTTTTATTCATCAAGAAAGTGAAATTTCATCCAAGCAACAAATAATGCTTCGAAATGTACCACTGTTCCTTGAAAAAATGGAGATTGATACAGGTGTTGCATGTAGACCTTTCCAACGTATTCCTGCAGTCCCGACATTCACCTGCGGACTATAGTGCTTTTAGTCACTTGGAAAGAGCTCTTTCTAAAGGAAATCCATCACGATTGATGGATTCTGAAAAGCAGCAGGAGAAGAATAGAAATCAGTACCACTGGAATTTTATGAAAATCTCCTCTAGCATGGAAATCACGATGCAGACTCAGCGTCTAGAAAAAAATGCTACCAGATCGAACATTATAAAAAATATTCTTTACATTTTAAACATTAATTAAGGGCCCCGAAAGCATTATAAAAAGTGTGTTAGCCTTCTCTGTAGATGCTTTTTATAAAAGTGATTGAGAATAACTTAAATAAAAATTCAGGGATCACCAAGCTGTTTTTTGAAAAAAGTAGATCATACAAATTTTAAGCTTGATGGGAAAAATGTAAGAGGTAATCCACTGGATCGCCCTCTTTTTTTCTAAAAATCGTAATAACTTTTCTGTACTGCATCATTTCTAGATCAGTCCATCTTGCATGGCTAGCATAATGCTAATGACGTAACTAATTCGGAACTTGAACTAAAAATTTCGAAAACTGAAACCTTTCTAATCTAAAGCAAAACCTACTGTTTGTAAACCTCCATACTGGATAACTGCGAACCTCTGCTCTCTTGCAGTCAAGACGCTACTTCGCTCCCTTGCTGTGTAGTGCTGCTTATGCCGTTACCTAAAATATGATACTCTGTATAACATTGTGCAATGAGTTTTGTGCCCATGATCACATGTGACAAAAATATGCTTCTGATAATTAGTTCGTATCGAGTAATAAAAATAATATTCAATTTGGCTATGTCTGCCTACAAGGCTCTCCTTCGAGCGTCATCTAACTACGCAGCAAAGTCTCCCCAGATTTATGATGCTGAGAACCATCGTCAATCCATTGCAGCTTACTCCAAGTCATCTTACTACATATATATATATAAATATAAAATATGTAACTCAAAACTATGAACTTTAATCTGGCAATAGTCCTATTTATTCCCCATTTTAATTTGGCTATCTTTCCTTTCTGTTCTAAACTGTTTATAATAAACTTTCTGGACTGTGACTTTCCAAATTAATTTGTTCATACTTGCTTATGTAATCCTTCTGCATTGCGAATATGTAATTCAAAATTCTAAACTTTAACTGAACTGAAAAAAAAAACTTTATAACTGAAACAAAATATGTAATTCAAAGTTATTAACTTTAATCTCTCCTTTTTATTTGGCTATCTTCCCTTTCTGTTCTAAACTGTTTACAATAAACTTTCTGGACTGTGTCTTTCCAAATTGATTCCTTCATGCTGACTAGTTTTCCTCGTGCAAATTGGATCGGATGTCAATCGGCGGTAAGCTAACGTGGTTGGTGGTTGCCGCTGATTGGCCGATGAAGTTTAGATCGGCGGGTTGGCCGAACTATATATATATACGCCGGGGAATCAGTAAAAGGGGGTTATTGAGTGCTGAGTCAGCATTATGATAGTTTTCTTTCTTTTTAATGGTTTTAAAAGCTACAATATTAGCTTATTTTATTTAAGTTGTAGAAATAAAGCATGGATTTTTAATTTAGATTGGTCTTAGTTTTCTTCGCCAATATCTCCACTGCCATTAGGTTATGGGCCCAGGGCCAACAGCTAGCCAGTTACTCAGTTCAACTCAGCATTGAAGGAATGTAGGTGAAGAGGGCCGTTATCGACGAGAAGAAGCTGACCTGTCTTAGAATTTTGTTCAAGTTGTTGTGCTCACACTTAATTGAAGATGTCATTACTACCTGAAGGTTTTGAGCTGTTAAACCACGACAACTGGGATCGATGGAAAGTCGATATGAAAATGTTGTTACTGGATAGAAATTGTTGGAGCTTCATAGAAGGCAAAGAAGAAGAATTAGATAAAAGTGCAACAAGGCGTGAAAAGCAGGACTTCACGTTGAGACAGAATCGAGTGTTCACGACATTATATTATGGAATTAAAACTGAGTTCAGGCCGCTGATACAAGAATGTTCAAGTGGTAAAGAAACATGGGAAGTTCTACAGAAGCAACTCGAACCCAAAACAAGAGCAAGGGATAATTCAGTTACCGGATGAATTTTTCAGCATTAGATATACACCAGATGAAGAAATAGGGTTATTCATCGCAAGGATAAGAATGACTGCAAAGAAGTTGGCTGAAGCTGGACATAATTTGGCAGATCTTTTTAAAGGATTTCAAGCAATAAGAAGATTACCCCAGGAATATTCCGGCATTGTACAGTTGATTTATAGGTGGAAGGACGAAGATTTTACGCTGGAGAAAATTGCTGAAGAACTGGTAAGGGAAGAAAGTCGACTTCGCCAGGTAAATGCTGATTTAGAAGACAGCAAGGTAAGTGTATTTAATACTATTAGTTCAAATGCAGGGAAAAAGTTGAAAGTAAATTTAAATCTAAGAAAAAAATGGGGAATACGAGAATAGGAGCTTGTTTCAGATGTCAGAAATTTGGACGCGTAATTGCTAAGTGTAAAGAAAATGTAAGTAAAAATCAGAAGTTTAAAATAGATGATAAAAATGGACAGTTTAAAGAATTAATGTTAGTAGAAAATTATGTAACAACTACTGATAAAGGAGGTAACGCAGATAAATTTAATTGAGTCACAGATACTGCAGCTACAACTCATTTCTGTAATAATAGAAATTTAATGATAAATTTTGAAGAAATAAACGATATACGTATGTCTTTAGCTGTAGGAAATTGTGAAAGTAAAGTACTAAGAAAGGGTACCGTTAAATTTGCAGTAAAAGTAGGCAATCGAATAAATTGGATTGAGTTAGATAACGTGCTATATAATCCAAATCTAAGGAGAAATTTATTATCAGGAGCAAAGTTAGAAAAAGCAGGTGCTCATTTTGTGGTTTCAAACGGGAAGATGTGGATATACTTCAATAATTGGGATAAATTATGCTATGCTAAACGATATGACGGACTTTATCATGTAAAACCATTTAGATATGCAACAGATAAAAAGGAAGCTGGTTACGGTACAGAAATTGGAAAGTTGAATAAAGTAGACGATGCGACGCTATGGCATCGAAGATTTTGCCACGTAAATTTTGATTATATTCAGAATACTAGTAAGAATCAAAGCGTGAAAGGGTTACCAGAAATCGAAAAACCGATGGAGAAGTGTGAACCGTGTATTATTGCTAAATCTAGTAGAATAACTTTTAAAACTCTTCCGAAGAGATCGGATAAACCATTGCAGTTGGTTTATTTAGACGTTTGTGGCCCACTGCCAGTTCCATCTAAGGGTGGGAGTAAATATTTCCTCGCTATTGTAGATGACTACAGTAGATTAGTAACAGTGTATTGTATGAAAAATAAAAATGAATCGTTCTACAACTTTAAGAATTATCATAGGCAAATGGAAAGACTGACGAATAGAAAATTAATTAGTATACGCACCGATAACGGTGGGGAATTCTGTAACAAGCAATTTGAAAGGTACTTAGCCGAAAATGGAATTAGTGTTGAACGCACAAATGCGTACACCCCAGAAGAGAACGGCGTATGTGAGCGTTTTAACCGAACGGCATTAGACGCAGTTAAAGCTATGCTTAATGATAGTAAAATGGGAAAAGAATGGTGGGCAGAAGCTCTTGGCTGTTTCGTACACACGTGGAACAGAGTATGTCATAAAAGCAACCGAACCCCTTATGAAATGTTCCTCAATAGAAAACCCAGTGTTGTTTATTTTAAAGTATTTGGTTGTAAAGCCTATGTTGGCGTGCAAAAACAGATTAGAAATAAATTACAAATGAGATGCAAAGAAGGAATCATGGTAGGATATGCGAAGGAAACTAGGGGTTATAGGATGTGGTTACCAGAAGAACACAGATTAACAGAAACCTGTAATGTGAAGTTTGATCGGAAACCAGAAATCAAAAACTAAGTTTAAAAGACTAGAGGAATCTGAGCTATTAGCAGAATCAGATGAAGAACAGGAAACTTCTAGAGTAGAATTAAAGTCGTCAGAAGACAAATCTATCCCGAAAGAAGTATCAGACTTAAGCTGGCAAAGAAAAGCCGTTAAAAAGACCAGACGGAACACGTACAGACAAATATATTATTAATGTAGAAGGAACAGACACTCGTTTTAGATCCCATAATGATATTGAAAAGAATTGTGAGGCAAGAAATATTAAATTTGAAAAAGATAAGTTTGACTTTAGTGGCAAAAACGAATACTCCGGGAAAGTTAATTTTGTAGAACAGGAGACTAGTTCCGTATCTGAAGAGGCAAATTCCGTAGAAATTGTTATCCCACAAAATTTTGAAGAAGCACAAAAATCAGTAAATGCCGAAGAATGGGGTAAGGCAATGAAAGAAGAAATTGAAACAATGAAGAAAAGAAATGTTTGGGAATTAGTCGAAAAGCCAGAAAATAAAACTATGCTAGGAACCAAATGGGTATATATGCTAAAAAGAAATGAAAAGAATGAAGTAGTTAGATATAAAGCACGTTTAGTAGCACAGGGATTCAGGCAGAAAAGAGGTGAAGATTTTGATGACGTTTACAGTCCTGTAGTAAATTTTTCAATCATAAGAATATTTTTCACTATACTGGTATGTTTGTATGGAGGGAGTAATTGTCAGTTAGATGTAAAGAACGCATATTGATACGCAAACCTAAATGAGAAAATATATATGACCCAACCGGTGGGATTTATTGAAGAGGAAAATAAAGTATGTTTATTACACAAGGCCATTTACGGTCTACATCAAACCTGTCGTGAATGGTTTTGTGAATTTGAAAGTACTTTAAAAAATCTACATCTAAGGCACTATTCTTACAAAATTAGATTGTCCATCTACAAGTGCAGAAATTGCAGAAATGCGTAAATTACCTTTTAGAAATCTGTTGGGATGTTTAGTTTTTGTAGCTAACAGAACAAGCCCTGATATTACATATGCAGTAAATATCTTATCGCAATTTCAGAAGAATCCTGGAATTAGGCATTGGGAAGCATTGTTGAAATTGCTTGGTTATCTCAATAGTACTAAATTATATAAATTAAACTTATCGAGGATTAAACATCTAAATTTATATTGTTATTCAGATGCTGATTATGCAAGTAATAGGGATGACTGTGTGTCCATGGGAAGATTTATATTATATTTAGATCAAGTACCAGCAATCTGGAAAACTGTTAAACAAAAATGCGTAAGTTTATCAACTATGGAAGCGGAGTATATCGCCTTATCGGAAGCAGCGAAGGAATTAATGTGGACGAAAAATGTCTTACAAGATGAAATTTTAAAGTTTAATTTAAAAGAATGTAAACTATTTTGCGATAACAAGTCTGCCATTGATTTTTCTAGATCGCCAATAGAAAATCGTCGGACTAAACATATAGACATAAAATATCACTTTATTAGAAGACTAGTAAATGATGGATTGTTTGACCTTGAATCTATCCCCAGTAAATTAAATACTGCGGACTTATTTAGAAAAGCGACAACTGCTGTTAATTTAAAGAAGTTTTGTTTAGATGTTTTCAGGGTTTAAAGACAATAAGTGTTTTCGTATAATAGAACTGAACTATGAACTTTTGTAATTCTATAAGTTTTGTTTTTGTCGTTTGTTGACTAGTTTTCCTCATGCAAATTGGATCGGAGGTCAATCGGCGGTAAGCTAACGTGGTTGACGCTGTTTGGCCGATGACGTCTAGATCGGCGGGTTGGCCGAACTATATATATGTACGCCGGGGAATCGGTAAAAGGGGGTTATTGAGTGCTGAGTCAGCATTATGATAGTTTTCTTTCTTTTTAATGATTTTAAAACCTACAATATTAGCTTATTTAAGTTGTAGAAATAAAGCATGGATTTTAATTTAGATTGGTCTTAGTTTTCTTTGCCAATATCACCACTGCCATTACTTCATACCTGCTGATGTAATCCTACTGTATTGCGAACACGTACGTATATACACTGCTGGCCACCCAAATTGCAACACCAAGAAAGACAAGAGATATCACAATAAAATTTATTTAGTAGATAACATGTTGACCAAGTGTCAAATGATTAAATTTATACACTTCTGCGAAGTGTGGTTCCTTCCAGAATCAGTAGGAAGAGTAGCTGCTATTGTTGGAGATCACCGTTGCCACACGCCTCTGCATTGATTCAAAGAGACTTTGGATGTGTTCTTGGGGTATAGCAAACCAAGCAGCTTCTACACGTTGCCAAAGTTGATCTGGTGTGGCAGCTTGGGCTGTAATCTGGGTCAATCGTTCAGCAACCATGGACCACATGTTTTCTATCGGCGAAAGATCCGGAAAGCGAGCCGGCCAGGTAAGCAATTCAATCTGGCGATTGACAAAGAACCCTTGGACAATGCGTGCCAAGTGTGGTCGCGCATTATCCTGTTGAAATATGGCTTGGGCAAGCCCTGAAGGTAAGGAAGGACGACTGGCTCCAACACCTCGGAGATGTAGCACTGGCTGTTTAAAGTACCGGCAATGCGTACTAGAGGAGTGCGAGAGTGATATCCAATACCGCTCCATACCATAATACCCGGTGCAGGCCCAGCGTGGCGGAGCATAACGCAGCTATTCAGCATCCTCTCTCCACTGTGTCTCCAGACTCGAATCCGACCATCGTGGTGTCGCAGACAGAAGCGTGTTTCGTCAGTAAAGACAATTTCATTCTATTCTGCCGTCCACATCCTTCTATCATCGCACTATTGGCGGCGGAGATGTCTGTGGTTCTACGTCAAAGAAGCAATGGACGTCTTGCGGACAGACTACTCTGCTGTAAACGGCGTCGAATAGTACGCGCAGACACTGGATGATGCATTACAAACTGAATGTGCTGTGCTATGGTTCGTGATGTGACTGAGCGATCCGTCACTGCCATGCGCACAATGTTCCTGTCATCATGTCAAGTGGTGCACTGAGGTGGATGCGATCGAACACGTCGGTCCATCGTACCCTCCTGTACCCAACGGTCACATATCCGCATTACAGTTGTTTCGTTTCGTCCAACACGACTACCGATTTCCCTGAAAGATAATCCACACTCTCGGGAGGGCACTATCCTTCCTCTGTCGAACTCGGATACTTGATCAAACGATGATCGCTGTTTACTACGAGGCATAATTGATCGTTTTTTTGGAAAAACCACAAGAAAAACACAATTGCCGAACTTGAAATCGTCGAAAACTCCAAGCCTTAAATAGCGCTTTGAAGTGGTGCCACAGGTGCACGTGATGTGCGTCTGCGCTGAAATTCTAATCATTTGCATATCTCACCTCCACTAATGCATGTTGTAAATTTCCTGTTATTTGCATGCTTCCTTTAGGGTGTTGCATTTATGGTGGCCAGCAGTGTAATTCATTTATTAACATTATAGATTAAGCATATAGAATATAGAGAAGCTATAGAATAATCTATAGCCAGCATTATAGAATAAGTTAAATTTTTTATTAATTTGATGAACGCAATTGTTTTCCCCATATAATATTTCACCATACTGTATTCGAAGTTAGTACTTCATATCATTAATGTTGATTACCAGTGGTCAACAGTATTGTTAATTCTGTGTGTACATCGTACAGTCAATAAATTGTAAGGCAGAGGATATTTCACACAATTTATTTAATGTAACTCAAAAGTATTGTCCACAATTGTTTATGCATTTATACTATTGTAACACTAATCACAGAATGCCATGCTTGTAAAAGAAAACCTTTAGCTGCCGTTTGAACTAACTACGTACACACACCTTGACTTCGTCGTCCTCGCAATGCTTTTCTGAAGTCACCGAAGATGCGGAAATCGTATGGGGTCAGATCTGGACTTTAAAGTGGGTGGGTCAGGATTTCCCATTTGAAATTACCCAGAAGTTCCTCTGTTCCCTTGGCTGTGTGTGGTGTAGCGTTGCTGTGTAACAAGATGACATCACAAGAAAGTTTACCAGGACATTTCGATTTGATTGCTTTCCTGAGCTATGTAAACGTTTCACACTACTGCTGAGCATTTGACTGTTGCTCCATGCTCCAGGAATTCGCCGAGGAGCGGCCCCTCGTAATCGAGAAAGAACGAAAGCATTACCTTACCAGGACTACGGTGGAGGGTGTTAAACGCTTTTGGTGGAGGGGAACCTGTGTGGTTTCACTGCAGAATTTGCCGTTAGTGGCATCTATTTCTGTCACCGGTGACAAATGCTGACAGAAAGTCATCTCCACAATTGTTCTAACGCTGTAGCGATTGCAGAGACATGGCTATAAGATAGACCTTTTTTCTGGTGCCACTGGTGGGGGACCCAGTGTGCACACACTTTATTGAATTTAATATGGCCACGATGATTGCATGAAACGTAGCATGGCCATTTCCTACTGATACAGAAATAGAAATGCTCTCTCTTGTTACACAACGGTCTTTCTTAATGAACTCATCCACTTCTGCAACATACTGGTCTGTGGCAAGCTTCGGCGCTCCATTGCATCTGTCATCCTCAAGTGACATGCGTTCTTTGTGAAAGCACTTGCTCCACTCCTGAACTCTTGACAGAGCCATACAGTACTCCCATAAATCTTTTCCATTCGTCGATGGATTCCATGATTTCTTACACCTTTCACAGTCTAAAAGCGTATAAAACCCCGCTGCTCCTCTTTGGATGCCTCCATCATGCATCACTTTCAGAAACGGAATGAATGGACTTGTCAGCTATTGGTTATCATCTTTTTATTACTGCCTGCATCACACTAAAACTAGCGAGTGAAAAGCGCACGAATCCTTTTCTCCGCATCAAGAACCAACATTTCACGCCTGTCTTCATTTTTCTGAATACCACAGTTTTAGTTTAAAATTTTCTGCTTTGTTATTTATAGACTGTACGCAATACTTCATTTTCGAAAATGTCTCTCACATTGGTTAAGTACGCCTAATACAGATAAACATCCCCGTGGATATGATTTTAATTCAGAGTATTTATTTTCCAAAAGATATTTATAGAACTGACTTAGATCCATTTCTTTTTAAACATATATTTTTTTGTACATCACCATTCTGCATGCATTTCGGTCACTTTCAACTGAAGATCTGATGGAAGCTCCTCAATTGTACAATCAGGTACATTTTGAAATGTGGAAATGTCTATTGCACTTGCATTAAGATCCGATAAACGCTATTGTAACTGCAGTTTACGTTCAAAAAATATATGCACCGCGAATTGTTTTAGAATAAAGATTTGCTAAATATTACAGCACAAAAAATGATCAAACTCGTTTAGTGATTTGTGTTTCAAACAAAGCAAATTTTCGGCAATATGACCTCACAATATAATGCATTTCACATAGGAGTACTACTTTTCCTCGCAATTTTAAGTCTAATTCGTTAAGATATCCTATGGAAATCAGCTTTTGCTATTTAGAAAAAAATTCTACCACTTCTCCGATTAAAAAGTCAATAAAAATTTTACACTGCTGAATCATCAAAACACAGACAAGTCAGGATATTTGATTCCGATCTCTAATAAAATATCACGAAACTGACAACGGTTAAGCCCGCGAAAGCGAGTAAGGATAAAACGACAAATGGTTCAGTAACACATGACAGACTGAGATTTTTTCCATAAACAGCTCACTGGTGAATACGATGAATTACCAGAGCTTTCGAACATTAAGTTTCTTCAAAAGCCTTAAAAATTTGTCTAACTAATACTTTTCCCATTCCACACATGTTTTTACGACTATCAGTTGTGACACATTTTAACTGATTCAATTGCAAATTGTACTGTGTTAGAATTTTCTATAGATCCTTGAAATTCTCGAATTCTTCGCCTGTAGTTGTTCCACACAGACTATTCTAGTTCTCAACTCACCTCAAACTCATTATCGACTCCTCGAAAATATACATCAGCCATCGGGCACTATAGTGATGTCTCTCAACAATCATCAGCTAACAAAAACTATTGAAATTTTTTCGCCTCGTCTTATAACTGACTCCTGATGCCCTAAACTCTTCTAATAGTTCTTCTCGCTGAAAGACTGACAGATTGAAACAAATCCATTTTCTCTGGACATCTTTTTTAAGCTGCCGCAAGCAAACGCCTTTCCCCCCGCTTTATATAATACATATGTCAAGCGAAACTTAACTCTAGTGGTTTTTTTAATCACTCGAAAGCCTTATTAATTCCCTCCCCCCTCCATGTATCTGTTCAAAAATCTAATTTTTATTATTTTATGCATTTACATTAAAAAATTTTTCATAATTCTGTCCTTGTCATTTTTTTAAATCATCGTGTCACCATTTTATGCGTGTCCTCATTTTGAAGACATTTTTATATTGAAAATTTTAATCTTCCTCAACGTGTCCTGGCTCGCGAACATCCAGTAGGAATCATGAACCTGTGAATAAAAGGAGATTTGGAAAATCATAATATTATTAATTTATATCTATCTTTTTGTATCTTATTTGTTTCATATGCTTTCTTACTAGAAAAATTACATTTCCTTTTTGTTACCCTTAAGGTGTCCGTCCTAGCTCGATCATTTATAAACTACTTATAAGAACGAGAAAAATTCGATTTTAAAGTATCAGTTGGAGCTACCCATCCCGTTGTAACAATGTCTCTCGGCCGATTTCGCTTGCATTACCGAGCATACACTGGTGTGCAAAAATTAAGGACGAAGTCGAAAAATTAGCATATCAGCTGAACGAAGAGGCAGAGCGGACAGAAAGACCAATCAGGAGATGAAGTAAGGTGATGTACGGTAGCACATGCGCAGATATGCAGGTAGACGTAATGGGGGAGTGTCTGAGTAGTATAAAGCATGTTGTCGGTGTAAGATCAGTATTTCTGGCAAAGAGATTGCACGCCGTATAGCAGTTAAAATCACACCGAGTTGCTGCCTCAGCGAGAAATGGCGAATCATCAATCTGTTAGCCGACATCTGGATGCTTTTACCCGAGGTCGAATCATTGGGAAGTTGGAGGAAGGCCGCAGTGTGACAAGTGTGGCTGCAGAGTTCGGAATTGCTCACAGCATCGTTTCACGACTTTGGAGACAATTTCAAACTACAGGAACAGCTATCCGGGGGTTTAGTAGTGGTCGTCCACGAGGAACCACACCCGCAGATGACCGGTATATTGCCTTACAGGCCAGAAGAAACAGGCGGCAGACAGCGGGAGAAATCGCTAGACACACGACACAGGCGACTGGACGACCGATATCGCGTTTTACCGTGGCCAGAAGACTGCACGGTGGTGGTCTGTTTGCACGACGCCCTGTACGGTGTGTACCTCTAACGCCTGCCCATCGGAGAAGGCGTTCTCTGTGGTGCCGGGAACACCGGAATTGGAGAGACAATGAATGGGGACGAGTACTCTTTACAGATGAGAGCAGATTTAGTCTGAGTTGCGATTCTAGACACATACACATCTGGACAGAGCGGGGAACACGCAATAACCCCTTCAACATCATCAAAAGGGACTGTTTTGGAGGTCGCGGAGTTCTCGTTCGAGCAGACATAATGCTTGGTAGCCGGACCGACCTTCATATCTCCCAAGGAGGTTCGTCACCTGGGACTGCTATTGTAACGAGGTTCTTCTTCCTTACATGCGTCTTTTCACAAGGGCTATGGGTCCTCAGTTCCTCTTCATGGACGACAACGCTCCACCTCATCGCAGAGTTACTATTGAAGAGCTGTTGGAGAGTGAAGATATTGAACACATGGATTGGTCGGCAAGGTCTCTGGATCTAAATCCCGTCAAGCATGTACGGAACTTACTAGGGAGACCCGTGGCAGCACGTGACTTATCGCCAGTAACGATTCCGAAACTGCGATTGCTGCTACAAGAGGAACGAGCAGCAGTGTCTCAATATCTCATTAACAACCACATATCGAGCATGCACAAATGATGTGAAACCTGCCCAGCAGTCAGGGGAGATCATATCCCCTATTAAAGACCAGATGTTTCTTGCTGGACACCCATCACAGGGATGTTTCGGCCTTCAGTCGCATTGCGCTCCATGCTACTTTTTCATAAAGCTTCTTTTTATCCCTCTGATTTCTCTTTTAGTAAGTGTTGCTTACATTACTCATGTCCTTACGTATTGGGGATCTTATGGTATTAAATGTGTTGATTTGGAAAGCTTTTGTACAAAGTTATATTGATAAAACCGTCTCGTCCTTAATTTTTGCACACCAGTGTATATCTTGAAAGAGGCCATGGCATCCAATAGATGAAGTTTAGACAGGCTAATAGAAAAAACGCTCGATGTTCGGGTCACAGCAATGTAACGATTAAATGATCGTTGCACCCAGGGCAGGCTTCAGGAATAGATAACACAGGCAGTCACGTAGGGAGCCGATTTTTAGAGAGACGCCATCCCATTTAATTTATTCTCACAAATGATGACAACTAAATAAAAGTATATTTTGTTTCCAGTTATTAGAATCATTTTATGGAGCACCAAATGATCTGATCGTCTAGGGCACTGAAAATACTGAAGCAATGAGTAAACAAACGTCAAGAGGGCAGCCGTTGATCTAGACTGACAAGAAAGAGGTTGTTAAAACAGCTCTGATAAAATCCATAACCTCTCAAAAAAACGATACGGCTTACGACTCGTACAGTAGCACGTGCAAGGAATAGGCCTCTCATTAATGGACACAGTCAAAGTAACTGTAATAGCGCTGTGCTCGATCGCCCTAGAACTGCACTCAGTGGAAACAAACTGTTTCAGTAACCAGTTCCTGTTTTAAACCAAGCCCAGAAACGCACACGTATCTGGAGAAGCCCACGACAATGCTTGGGATCCCGTCTTTGTGTGCACAGTGTGACTCATGGGTACTGAAACTGTTTCAATAACCAGTTCCTGTTTTAAACCAAGCCCAGAAACGCACACGTATCTGGAGAAGCCCACGACAATGCTTGGGATCCCGTCTTTGTGTGCACAGTGTGACTCATGGGTACTGATATACAATACAAGCTATTCTATTCTGCCTACTCTTCAGATAATCAGGCTCTTCTTTTAAACGTTTCCATTTTCATTCATTAATGCAAGACCACACTGAAATATCTTTTGATTGCGATATTAGTAAAGTAAAAAAACTGAGCAATATATGATACTGAACTGACAATACAGAAAAATACATACTGCTGAAAAAATTAACATAATTTCAACAATCTTTGCCTTCTGTTTACATGTGAAAAAAATTAATAAAAAAATTAACATTAATTATTAAAATAAGATTTTCGTTTTTTTTAAACGAGACTGCATTATGCATTATTATGTCGTTCGTTTATGATACAACTAAAAACTAAAAATAACTGAGATAAGGGGGGGGGAAATACAGCATGGTGCAAAAACCAATTAATTAGTTTCCTCTTTTATATGAATAAAATTAGGATAACAATTAACAGATATGAAACTTGGTATTAAATATATGTGAGTAGCAGTAAAATTTTCACTTTAATTCCAAATAGACTATGAAGCATTCAATGACCCTGAACTGCAAACACTCCACTAAATGCAGCAGGACTTTCTTCATTTAAATAATTTTTAATGCCATGCTACCGATTCTTAAAATACATACTACATTCTTTTTCCGTACATTAAAACTTAGAATAAATAATTAATATATTGATTAAAAATACATAATAAAAAGTTACCTACCCTTTCTAATGTGATTTCTTCATATTCCCATTCATCATCGCCATTCTGCTGTAAAGGCAAACACACGTTTAGAAAAATCTAGCTCTAAATGACTTCGGAAATTAAAAAGATCATTTTTACACATCGGTGAAAGAAAATGACCATAAAATAAGATAGAAATCTATTAGATGTATTATACTTACATAATGATCTGAAATATTCATAATATTTGGCTGAACCTAGAATAAAGAGAAAAGAAAGTAAAAATTAAAAACATTACAAGAAAATGACTACGTTCATAATGCCATAAAAAAGAGAATATTTGAATTTTGTATTATAAATATAAATTATTTAAAATTTCAACTAAATTAAGATCATATCTGTGTAGAAGCACAGCTGTCAATTAATGCGTACCATATTAGTTAATGCACACGTAAGAAAATATACGCTATTGCAAACAGCAGCAGAGAAGTTATTTATTTATTACTTAGCTCTGCCACAGGCAAGTTATATATTCCATGTTTACAGCTAGACAAAATAAACAATCCCGATGCAGCATTTAAACCATGAGGTAAACTGATTCATAGTAAAATGTAAACAACTAGTAAAATGGGATCGATATAGGCGGTTAGCAGCGCAAAATAAGTTGCACGGTGATTTTCCCGAGCCTTTTTCAGTCCATATTCAAATTTGAAGATTACCACCGGTTTTAAGGGAACAGCTAGAAAGAATAACATTACTATATGCCCGGCAGCTTCGATTCAAGGCTTCGCATTCGAGCACAAAATACACGTTAAAGGCTAACGATGATCAATCGCTAAATAGCAATCAATATCATAAATTTAGAGTAATTCGTGGATGATAAATCCTTCGATATTAAGGTATTTATCCAGTTACTAACTCACAAGCTCGTTACATAATGAAAATAAACTAATATGCGTAATTTTACTTTCGCAACCTTAAATTTTTGAAATACCACGCCAAACGAGTGGAAGATAAATGAAACAAAAGCAATTATTATGTTGATTAGATGGTCTACTGTACAATTCCTACGAATCAAAATAACTATGTCCCCATAATTTAACTCAGCAGACATATCCCGTTTCAGGACTGACACATGCAACTGATCGATGGTAGCCAAGATCATTTAACCTAATCACCACGAATTTCCTTCCCTGGAACTCCACGATTCGTTTCTAGAAATGTAGTCTTGAAGGGAAAAAAAATCTTCTCGCGAATACTATTCCGAATATCATAATTTATAACTTGGTGTTCATTTAATATGATGGCAAATTTTCCTAACAGACGCTCTTAGATACATTAATCAAATTCTATTTTTGCCTCTAATAAATTTCATTTAACGAAAATTCATTTAACATAGCGTTTATACATTTTATACATATATAATATCCATAAAAGTCTTTAGGCCTTCTTCTTTTTCGCCACTGACATACTTCCAATTACAAAAATGTTTTAAAATAGGAAAACAGTCATGTTACGACATTTTTATATTTAAAAAGTCAATTTTAAAATATAATACATGATAAATAAGCATTCACAAACATAATGAGAGGCGATAAAATCAAGATTAAACAAAATGAGCAATAAAATGAACATACGAAGTGCATCAAATACATAAGCAAATGTAATATTAAGAAAAGGCAAAGAGGTAAAAAAATGTGTGTGCCATGGACGCACTCAGCTGATCAATGTTCATGTTTACAGTGTGTTAAGTACTGCCACTCCTTCCCCCCCCGCTATACCGTTTATGTTTGGGTTATAAATCGATGAATGTTACGACTCGGAGTTGTAAAAAAACTTTCAAACTCTTAAGTAGGTCTTTTTTGGTTCTTCTGGACGTTCATTTACAAACTTTATACGAACTGTTAACACATAAAAATACAAAATCAATATTTGAAAACACTGGAAAATATCAAAATGTTTAATTTAATTATTCTTTCTTTTGAAGCTATAGATGGGAACGATAACAAAAATTGATCGGGATATTTAATTTCAAAATTTGCAATTTTTGATGTCATTTTCAGCTTGCTTTGAAGGATGGTTAGTTAAATTAAAATAATTTCAGGAAATAAGTTTAAATGAAGGGCAGCAAACAATGTGTGCAATAACTGACGTACAAGGAAGTCATGTGGTGTCCACATCAGATTTTTAATATTAATTTAGACATTAATGATTGGTTGATATGATTTGATACGTTGTTTTAGAAACATGAAAAGTCTCAAATTCTCTTCCTATATAAATTCATAGCAATTACATTTTTTTTAACGCATAAGAAATGCTTTAGAGGAAAGCTATACGTTTTTAAAGTGTATCAACTCTGTGGCAAAGCGATTTAAAATGGAATCCTTAGTTTCAAAAACCTTTTATTGGTAAACAAGTAAGATGTTATTTTTATATATTTCAAACTGTGAATTTTAAGATTCCGGTAATACAATAGATACGACGTTATAAGCCTTATTATTATGCTCTAATTTTATGAAGTGCTTTCTGCAAACTGCTTTGATGCTAGTTTTAAGAAATTACACAAGGTATTCTTAACATTGCTGCCAGTTAATCGTGTCTTAATAACCAGCAAAGTATGAACATCGGTATTCTATAGAATGCGTAGGCACTGCATATAATGCCGGACGATTTTAGGCAAAGTATGAAACATGAGAATTATTACATACCCTAGGCATTCTATATAATGACAAATGCTCTTTAAGCAATGTATGAATGAAGGTTATGATATAACTATTATTTAAAACACGTTCATTCCTCAAAAATAGATATTATTTAAAAAAAAATAATGAAAGAGTGCCATTAAAAAACTGTTATTCGGTATATGTAAAAAAAGGAAAGGATTGTGAGATGATCTTGATACAACATAATAAATTTGTATTTCCCAACTGGCTGAGACTGGGAATCAGTAAGATCTAACTTACAACGGAAATTAAATTCAGAAACAATGCCCTTTTTAATACCTTTCTGTTTTTTCTGGCACGGTTCGCAAAACGGTTGTACAGTTCAATATCATTACATGCAATGTTTTTATATTTGCTTGAAAGTTCTTTCACCATTGTTTTACGTCGTCGGTATCCAATACTCACATGAGTTTTCATGAAGTACAGGAAATAACTCAGCATCCGTGACGTAATACTGTATAGTACTCACGCTTTCTTTGACAAAATAAATGAATGTAATTTTGTTTTCCCCAAAAATCACATCCTAGTGATTCAGCAGCCGGTAGACCCGCGGTTCCTTCTTAGTAGCCATGGCATTTTTATATCATTTATTTACTTCTGGTAAGTAGCTTGGTTCTTCGAAACGAATCGGAAATGTATTCCATACTTTGCCATTTTGTCATTTGGCATTCTCTAGACTGCCAGGGAAATGTGTGAAATATGAATCGTTTCATACATTGCCGGATTTCAAACTTTGCCTGTAACATATATAAGATAAATATGCTTTAAGGCATAGGTCGCATACTTTAGTTACTGTGCAGGGATTTATAATAATTTCAAATAACCAGTTAATTTTAATTCTAAGTTACTTTCCTATAAGCCTTCATTCCCGTAATTGTCAGTGCCAAAGAATATTTAAATTTGGTAGCGCGCGTAAGAAATGCAAATTCTACCAGTGGAAGAATAAGTTAAATATCGACGTTTCAGTAGAGGAAAGGGAGAGTCCAGGAAATTGCTGTGCATGCTTATACGCACACTTCTGTTTAGCAGTTACTGCTGGTTGACGTGGCTTAATCGCTATTATCTTGCTGCCACTAGACTCATTTACGCGTTGTAGGCTACAGGATTATATGAGCCCTGTAGTGTAATTCTACTATTTGTGAACATCTTAAATTCTTAAGTTTGATTCTACTGTTTCAGTTACCTCCCAAGTTGAGACGTAGTATGTTAGCGTCAAGTTGACGCATTGTAAATAAGTTAAGGAGTTTAATAAAGGGCAGTTTTAACCCCTTTCTCAGCGCAATCACTATCTCTCGAGATTATTATAGTTATTTATCTCACAACAGCAGTACAGAAGAACTTTACAGCTGTTTACTTTAATTATTATTTCCAGAGTGACATCAACATCTTGGCAGAGTTTGACGCGTTCGCTTATTCGATTCATTAGAGAATAGTAAATAAATAAACATAAATAATATAAAACACACAGAAGCTTTTAAATGTACCTAAAAACAAAATTACGAATAAATGAACCCAAATATTTATATCAATTACAGCAAAATTAAAAGAAAAACAGCTAATAAAACACACCCGTAATTCAGATAGTCTTATGGATGACAATCTTTCCTACTTCTTTATTCGCTTTTTCAACAAAATATGAAACTATTCATGAAATTCACTGCGTTCCGCAATGATCTTTTATTCGAAGTTCATAAAAATACATTTACAGTTACAAAGAACAGTGGTAAAATGGGATTTACATTCGCAGTCTTTCAGAAAAACAATGTTTTAATAAGCACGTTCATCAAAAAAGAAAATCACGTACATTTAAAAGAAGTGAATAAAAAATAAACACTACAATTTATATAGTATACATAAACGCACATGCGTGTTTTAGCTTAGAACTCCCTAAGCCGATACCACTCTTTTTTCCATTTTGTTGAAAATAAAATAACTTGTTTCTGAAAAACGTAACGTAGACAGAACGAAAAATGGGAAAAAATGCTCCATGAAGCCAAATTCAATAAAAGTGCGAACGCACTTCTTTGTTTTCGATACATTTATGAAAGAAAAGAAACTCTCGAGTGGAGCCCAGTGCCTGTAACAGGATAAGTGCACGGTAAAAATTGAGCTTCTTTAAAAGAATCATAACGCTGAGAGTAACTACGTAATATGTCTCTGCAGGGATTTGGTTAGAGCGAAGGGTGGGAACACCAAGAATTTTCAATTTCAATAAGAGCATAAGAAACTTTTTACAATGTTGCCACGTTTCCGTTACTAGGCAACACGTACAGTTTTGGAATTACTTTATTTAAAACGAATTACTACTTTTGAAACCCAGTTTTTCTATATTACATAACATGGAAAACTATATATTACACTTACTATCTTATCGAAATGGAAAAAAGATGGATGACTAGAACAGTGGTAGGGAAAATATACCAAATACAAGTAAAAAAGAAAGGGAAAATATAACCATACACGAATTTCAGTTTATTCATTCTTCAAAATGAGAGAAGAAACCAGATGATTAATTCAAAAGTGAAAAAAGAATTAAAAAAATGAATGTTTTCGAAATTTATCCTCATGAACCTCCTTTATTGATGCATGCTTGCACTGGGATCCATCTGAATATGGCATTGAGAGCGAATATCTCTTAAGGACCAATCAATCAAATTTTAATTTTCTTGCGTCATCAAATTTAAGGCATTTACGAGGGTTATTTTGGAACCATTCTGACAAATTAGCTTAATTTTTGGTTGCGCTTATCACCATTTAGAATGTTTTATCACGTGCATCTAGGCTTACATCACAGAATCGAAACTGCAGAAGATCGTCAACGCATAGCATCCATCAACCAGGCGTAAAATAAACACACTGATCCTAATCACCAAAAAAAAAAAAAAAAAATAAAAAAAATTATAATAAATTATCGTCTTAGGCTACGGTCGACAACGCGTAGGATTAACATCATCGTTCCTTTGACATCGCACAGCATCGACACGCGGCACTGAACCGATAATGCGTATCATTTACACACACATACGCGTTTCGAGAGCATTTGGGCTGATGTCTTTTTGGCCTATAAATATTTAAAAAGAGCATATCTTCAAAATTTTCGATGGATAGTCTCGTGCGCGGGAAAAATATTTTTTCTGTACAGTGTTACCATTGCTAGCTTTGAAATCGCTGATTTTGTTAATCAAAAATTCGTGAAAGTTTTGCAAAATATGATACAGACAATAAAACAAATTTCAATTCAGAATTCGGGCTTCCAGGTGCCCATATTAGGGTGCAGGACTACACTATTCAAAATCTGATGGCTCTAGGTACCGTTGTTTTTTCATACAATGCGAGATACATACATTCATTCATGCAGATTCTTCATTCCTGAATTTCTTTAAATATAATACAAGGCGATAAGATTTAGTGGCAACAATTTGAAATGTGAAAGGGACATTTATTGTAAAAGGATGCAAAATGCTTTTTCAAGACTAATAGCCCTTCCCGGATAACGCCCCTTTGGGCTTAAAAAAGAGAAAGAATACCTTTTCCCTCTTTCTTCTTGACGGGGGGAGAATATAAAAGCAGCTTTGCACTATAAATATATTTAAGCAAATGCTAATACTAATTATTTTAATAAAAAAGAGAGACACATGCAATACTGATGAAGACTAATGGAATACAGGATTTCCTTAAATCTGGAAACATCAGTATTACAAGGTAAACAAGTTTCGCCTTAATGAACATGGATTTCAAAATGTAATTACAGAATAGTATGAAAAACATACTGCAAGAACAGATTTCAGTTTCAAGTGGGAAAAAAATCCGGTGGAAAAGTATAAAATCTGACAAACTTAGAAGCAAAAAAAAAATATTAAATTCTCTTTAAGGGGGAGAGGAGAAAGAGGGCGTATGCAGGGCACGCTTCGATGAACTCCACGACCTGCTCTTCTGGGCATATCACAGAGCACGAACATCGTTTCTGGAAAAAAATCTCGCCAGCTGCTACGACGAAAATCATGATCAATAAAAGCGACACTGAATCAAGTGAAAAGCCGGGAAAGAGGGGGGGGGGTCAGCTTACAGTCAGCTTATTTTCAATTAAAGCCCCGCTTTTAGCACAGTATGAACGGCCACTTTATAATACTTTATAATATACAGAATTCGAAACTTTTGTTTTCTGTTGATATGGCGCATCACTTTTCTTTCGCTACTCAGAGAACAGAAATTGCAAAAAAGTAGCTATTTAATTCATTTTATGTGAGACGTGCAATCAATACCATCGATAACATACACAGTGGCTTCCAAACCCTCATTATATTGGGGAGCGGACACCTCTGAAGTTCAGTGAAATTCGAAGAAATCTAACACTAGATGGTAAATACCTCTTCAATATTTTAAGTTTATAAGTAAGAATGAATTAATGAGTGCAAAAGAGGTTGTAGCGATCTCAAGAGCTCGCATTTCAAAGCAGTTCGAATATTAGTATCTGTCCTACAGGAGCTATTTTGCAACAGCGGTATGATATTCGACTGTTACGTAAGACACCGGAATCGAAGACCAACCTTATTAGCATCTTCAAGGGAAGGCGAAACTCGTGCGCTGCTGCACTTTTCATTGGTGCTAACAGATGACGACAAAAGCAAGCAACTAGATAAACAAGCAACACAATCACCACGCGATCACTACAAGGTTATTATTATTTTTTTAAAAATTCAATAGCTTAGACGTAGATTAAATTTATTGAATTTAAAGCTGTGTGTGTGTAATCAATACTTCTAAACCTTTCAAAAAATCATAATCAGATTTCATATTAAATATTAATTAATTAGAATCTGAAACAGTGCATCACACTCTAAAGCAGGTTTTAGTTTTGAAAGCTTCTTCGAGGAAATAGTAGATGTCTTGACGCAGCTACTCCTAGCGCAAGATTTCCTGTGCGTAAGTTACTTTACTCTCCGCATGTCCTCGCTTTTGAGAAATTTGATTCACCAATTTAGGATTTCACAAGCATTAGCAGGCATGAAAACAACAGCAAAGCCAGATGAACCATTGATGACAAAATTCTCACTTCATTTTGATAGTCCCTCGGCAATGCTGCGCCATACGCTCAATATGACCAAGAGCATTCACAAAAAGATAACTCATGCCAACAGAAAAATCTGAAGTTCTGTTTTTGTCTTATCACAAAACATTAAAGAAGTTGCTCTTCCAATTTCTTAATTTCTCTGCACCCATGTATTTTCTATTTTCTTGTCGCGTGAGACTAAAGCCACATAAATCATGGACTTCATCGCATAAACGCCTTTTTCATGAAGTCATCTTTTCATGGCTTCTCTTGGGGAGGGGGATGGACAAATGGTGCAATGTTAGCTAAAAGCTCTAAAGACAGATGCCTGGAACTCTACTAATTACTCGTCATTGACCACTGATTATTTGCTTCACATAGATCAGATTCAGAATCTCTTCACTGTTATCATGTCCTTATATGATCCTAAAAGAATGTATCCTATGAGGTTCGAGCTTTACATAGGCCAAATAATGGACCCAATTCATCGTCCTAAATATTTAATACACCTTGCGAATTTTGATTTTAAGATATAAATATTCCAGCATATCTAGTCTCATGTTATTATTACCAAGATATCTTAAAATCCATGATTATTTTTTGCACATCCTATGCTTACATATCCATATCATTACGCCTCCTACGTCAATAAACCTTTTATGATGTTATTATAAATACAAATTTTGCGCAAGACTAAATAGCTATGATTTATGAAAGATATTTAATTTGCGTTTAAGTGAATTTTTTGAAATAGACGGAATCAAATCAAGAAATACAGCGACCTAGATTAAAAAATACTTTAAAATAAATCCTTTTCCCATTACTGAGGATAAGCAATCCAGCAATCAGCGTCTTCAGAGGAGAATTTATTTTTTGATTTATTTAATCATTAAAAATTTCGCACTCTGACCAACTCAGCTAAATCTTCTCGACGCTTAATATTTTTTTTGCTTTTTGATCACTTTTTCACAAACAAAAAATACATCCGCATATTTTTTTGAAAAGTGCCGTGAATTTGTGTTTTCATGAAATTTTCACAAACGAAATGGAATTTGTATGAATGTTACTGAATATCATTACTTATATCTTGACATGCATTTCTATCAGGATGGGAAATTTTTCGTTAAAAATAATGGCATTACATTTTTATGGATAGCTTTCCCACTTCAGTTATTCGAATTTCAGAAGTATGGCGCAGTGGAGGGGGGGGCAGTGAAAGCAAACAATTTTAGAATGCGACGATAATTTCTTTCTTTTTTTTTTTTAATACTGAAATGCAAAATGTAACCTTTTATGTGACTGATTTGTGAACATCAACATCATATTCAACACAGTACAAGAGGTTAATTGGTGCGCATAAGATGATTGATTTTAAATAGCTTTTCACTGCATGACAAATAAAATTTTCCGTTTGATTTCTTATATTTCTGTATAAGAATACTAAACTACTTAATAATAATTCCGTTGTTAATGAATAAAAAAAATAAGATATAAAACACGATCTGTTTTCCTACGCATTAACAAAAGAAAAAAATGCAAACGGTGCGGGCAAGGATTGGATGCTCATATGAACGCCATTACTTTTTCACAAACCACAACTCTTGAGAAATACAGAAAATGGAAATCGATTTTGCGTAAATAAATTTTGGCACATTAAATATCCAAAGGCTACTTGAAATCTAATACTTTCCCTTTCCCCACATTCTAAATTGAAAACTCTACACGATATTTCTTCAAGATACAAATTTATTCCAACTGAACCGTAAAGCAATGGGACACTTTTTAAATATAAAAGTTTATTCGAATTTCAATACTTGAGATACAGAACTCAAAATTGTATCCGACTGCTCTGGATAAACTAGGAAGCAAACTTTTCCATTAAAGTTTAGGCATTAAATTAATTTTGATAAAATATATTTCAGCTATAAATCTTTATTTTAAATATATTTAATTATATTAATATATTTATTACTTTATTATATTCTTTTAAAAGCAAAATTCGAATATAATTATATCATTTCCTGTTCCCCTTCTCCTACATTTCTAATTTAAGCTAACTTTCGTAGCTATGTAATGGTTACGCCTAAAACTGTAATTATATATGCACTTCATTTGAAAAGCAAAGGGGCTTTTTTTGGATAGGGCAAAAGTGTAACGCAGCTAAAACTCAGTTACACATCTTTCGAAGCATTCTTACACGATTCTTTCCGAAATGTGTTCAAAACCTTATTTCCGCATTATAGGGAAGAAATTCATTCTAACATTCACCCACTGCTCACTTTAATAACTAATGCATAGCGACATTCAAGAAGTTATTTTCTTTTTCACTCCAGGAAACATTTGAAAGTGACACAATGCCAAGTTTGATACTCCACCATTTTGATATCTCGGTTTTCGATACTCTCATTTGCTGGATAGATAAAGAAACGAACTAGTAACATGATATAAAATCCAAACAACATTCAAAGATTCTGACTGTTTGGAAAAAATGTCTCCTCTTTTCTTCCCACAAGAGCACTTTTTAGCAATCTGAACGGAGTCTTAGATTGCTAAATATTAAGAACAAAGATAATTTTAATTGTAAATAAAGAGTAATAGCGTCTAAAAATTAAAATCATATTTCTATTTATCTTTTCAAATAATGAACACTAAATAAACAATAAAAGCACTTTAGCGCGTTCAACTGTTTCTTTTTGCAATGTAGCTTTTGTATGCCATCTACTGTATCAGACGATGAAATTTCTAACTGTTTTTGTTTGCTATCATAGTTATAGGGAATCAAAATTGAACTAAAGTAGCTATGGGAGAAGGAATTTAAGCTTGAAAGCTTACACTTTTACAATGAGAGTTTACATCGTAACTTTTAATATTCTTTTATTTAACTGAATTCAGCATAGCTTACGATGACTATCTGCTTAAGAGAAGAGACGCCTTTGTGGAGGATTTTCCAAGGGAAATAGGATGGCATTTACGTTATTCACAGGAAAAAAACCACAAAAACAGTAATGCAGCCAGCCTTTTCTCGACTATTCGATCCCAAATTGAACTACCACATATATTCGGCCATTGTAGGCACATTGTAATTTAAAACATGCGTACAAATAAAACAGAAAATTGCAATTTCTGACAGTTTTGTTATGCAGCAGCTGGTCAGCAAAACTTTCACTCTTTCGCTTCAATAGTATTTATGACATTTCTCAAACTCTGTAAAAGCATCAAAACAGACACTCTAAAAATAGAAGCGATTTCACCAATCGAAGGTTAACCTAAATGTTCTGCATAATTACGAGCTAACCAACATACCCCTAACTACGTTATCGTACTTTTTCTTGCGATTTACTACAACATTTATCTTCCAGATTAATGGATTTATTATTTATTAGTGGCATTACAAAAACCAGTTTGTCAGATAAACAGTTCAACATGGAACACGTTAAAATACCTCGATATTTAATTGCCGTCACTACTGTCTGGAAACTAGTATACAATAAACTCACTAAACATCCTTCAGCAGCGAGAAATTAGAACATTTTCTAAATAAATTGAAGAAGAAAAAGGAAGAAATGTTGCTTCATCAATTATGAAAGCACTGCATCAAAGGTAATTTTCCATAACGATATTGGAAAAGTGTTTAATAGATTACCTACCCTCCACAAATCCTTTGGCATACCATTTAGTAAAACCATGCATCCATGACACAGATCTTTTTAATACTGTCGCGTCTATTCGACGCTCACCGATAATTCCATACTCCAGCTTCCCACTAAGCCATCCATCAAAACCGCTTAGCGATATTAATTAAGAGTAAAATATCTGGGCATAATAGGCCCAAATTAAATCATTCATTTCTGTAATGAAAACCGTTTATGCGACACATTAACTGAACATGTATTTAAGTGGATATTTTGCTTGAATGCATATAGATGAACATCAGTAATTAATCCTTAGAATCATACGATGTAAATCTGAATATTCAATGAAGTTTTTTCACTTCTAGCATTTGAAGGCAACATAATTTTATTAATTTTGAATGATGATATAAATTTGGAGAGAATTCAGAGACATTCTTTCCAAGTTCTTTGTTAGGACGTCCAGCTAGAATTAGGAAGACTTGCCTTTAATTTCAGGAAACAGCGGATTGATTTTTCAATATTTGTTATTATATAAAATCTAACGATTTTACAACGCCGCATGAACTAAAATAATATAATCGATGATAACACACCATCAACTTGATTTGACCGAGTGAGTATTACTTTCTCTGCCCAGTTCCTCTTTTAATGCGTGTGTGTGTGTATGAGGGTGTAAGAAATTAAAAGACATTCTTTCCATGCGCACCTATTCAAAGCACTTCACTAACTTCTTTTTAAACTTCAAATAAATCAAATACAAAATTTTAGTTTCAGCAGCCTCTTAATTTAAAAAAAAAATCTGTTAGTACACAAAGAGGTATTACATTTTTATTTATTCACATGAATTCTCCAAAAGCAGGTATTAAATAAGCAAGATCACTGAAAAGTATCACTAGTTGGAAATGTACCTTTAATGCTTTAAGGCAATCAACTGATACATCACAAAGAGTTAAGGAACAGAGAGAAAAATGAGACTTAATTCCGTTTAGTGGCTTTCCAACTTCGTCAGGTTACGACTCTGAAGAAATGCATTTGACCATTGATGCAGAGAGAGAGAGAAAGAGAGAATAGGCATTAAGTACACAGTAATCGCCATATTTCTGAGGGAAATGTTTCCTCGAAAGAAAATCTACTCTATGGGGATAGTTCAAGTATAAGCAATAAAAGAGGCATTTATTAGAGTGTTTCTGTTTTTTCCCATGTAATATAAGCAGTAAGCGATTATTCGTGCAATGAATCAAGTAAAAGCAATGCAATCAAATACTTGGTACAGCTTGAAGAGATCGAAAACAAAGAAAGCTTAAAAAAAAAAAAAAAAAGCCGATTCGCATAAGTTGCGAGAATGAAAGTAAGTTAGCAGTGATAACCTGATATTACAGGAAAACGATTTGAATATAGCACGAAATTTCTAATCAGCCGTACTGTTAGTGTTACTATGATTCTTTTAAATTAACGAATTCGGTCAAATGAACACAGACAAAACGTTTTGTTATAGCCATGATAAGTTTAATATATCACACTAGTGAGATATTTCCCTTCTTCTTTTCCTGATGCTAAAAAGGAAAATAGTTACTTTTATTAAATACCATCTAATTAATCAGCGATATAATTTTCTATATTATTTTTGACATTTAACTCTCTATCTAAATAGGAATTTGACACCGCCATTTCTCTGAAACTTTGTAGCTTGATCTTCAAAGAAATTTTCCGACTCATATTAGAATTTCCTGTTTGTACAAAGTAATGCAAAAGGAAACCGTTTCACAAATGTGACCCGTTCTAAAGGTGTTATGGAAGTCGGCCACTATTCGGAAAGAAAAGAACTTTCATACGGATGTCCCAACATAAAGATTACCGCACTCTTACGAAGATCCATTTCTAACTTCTGAGAAGCAACCTCCACAAAGAAAAGGTAGCATTATGCAATTAGGGTTTTGTTTACCCCTCTTGTTGGGAGAAAGCAAATGAATGAAGGGCAATTTGGTGAAGATTTCTATCTTTCTGAATAGTGCCCACTTCAGTAAAGGCGCCGACACTCTTATTACATAGCATCGTTATGAAAGCGGTTTTGCAAAAATTGATCTAATACTTTAACTAACATATACCGCACGAACTCCATATATATTAGAATGACACTTTCTTTATATTAACACGTAATAATAATTTCCTTCAATACAAGTAAATAATGGATGCGAAGTTCAAACATTGCTTCTTTTGCCTTCATTGAGTTTCTGACAAAAAAAAAAAAAAAAAAATCTGTAGACATCTGACATCTGTAGACTTGCCTGAAGAAGACTACAAAATGTCTACAGAGACGATATCATTCACAAAGCAATTAGCACATATGGATTAAGGAACCTGAACATGTGAAAAGCTAGTATTGAAGACAAACCATACGTTATAAGGACATTAACTGCAACTAGGACACTAATTTTCGACGGTTGACCGATAATCCAGCGAGACGGGGAGAGCATTATCGTCAATTATAAGAAAGTAATTATCATTCCTTCACGATACAATTCGACAGAATAATAGAAAATCTCATATCTGCATATTTCAGCATTCGTAGTTGCACTGGTAAAAACGTGTACGTAGCGCGGCCATTCAAAATGATGCTCATACACCATGATTCCACACCTTTGCCTTTCATGGATGTTTTCAGGTTTATTGCGTGTATTTACTCCTTCCAGATTGTAACACGTCTGGAATTACTCTCTAAACAAAAACAGAGCTCATCAATAAAGAGAAATCTCCTCGTCGTAGTTCTACAATCAGAATGATCTTTGCGCCACTGCAACCAGCATCTACTGTAACTGCAGCAACTATCTTGAAATCTTGCAATATACGCTAAACATCGTTCAATACCATATTATGAATTTTTTGTAATACAAAATTCCCCTTTTAACGCAAAAAATAACGCAATAAATTGCTTCGCTTTCGTATTTTTTTATAATAATAAAGACCTTTCTCTGACACTTTGTACTGCATGTGTTACTCTTTTCTCTAAAATGCATTCAATATTACTGAACCAAATGCATTATTTACTCTCAAGCAGTTTCGCTTAAGGATATGCCGTTTTCATATTATGATATCGGCTTCTATGTAATGGGAGTCATCCCTGCCAATTTCTTAAATTTTAAAATTTACTTATTTTATTTTAAGGTTTTATGGTAAGATTTAACACTAAACTCATATTAAAGAATTAGCCAAAAACGTCATCTCTTTAACACACGAAGAAGAAACAAATGACTAAACAATAATTCAGTACACGGGAATAAGTTAAATTAAAGTTATTAGGGCATTTCTTGCTCTTTAAAGCCATTATACGGTCACATATGAACTCGTGAAAATTGATTTCGAACATTTCCGAAATATTTTTCTCTGCTATACAAATAACTTTTTTTTAATATATA
>KK117798.1:59941-80894 GCA_000611955.2 Stegodyphus mimosarum
GGTGGTAAAGAATTTATTTCGACTTTTTTTTTTTATTTATTTATTTTTTTTAATGTTGCAACTACCTGTTACAAACGAACTCAACTGCTTTATTTCTACAACTAATTCAACTATTTTTTCCAAAAAAGACGAATATCAAATAGAAACCTCCCTGCTTGGTTTTTAAACGACAATCTTCTAGAAATTAGCAGAATGTTTAATGTAATCTAAACCACACTTTCTCAAATTATAGTACCTCAAACTATGGCACCAACTTATAGTTTCTCAAACTATGGTACATTACAGTTTACAAACTACCGTCCATTATTTTGATGGCTCAATTTTTACACAAAAGATTTAAATGAATGTAAAATGGCGCTCCTCTTGGAAGACATACTGGAATATGATGGTACATATATTTTTGCTTCTCAGTAATGTACCACAAAATTTAAAAATCCTTGTTCTAAACAGAAAGGGTTTGCACAAGGTATGAAAAGGAAAGAAATTTATTAAATTTCAATTATTGTTATACGAAAAATTTATAAAATCACGACGTAAATAAGCATTTTAAATGACGTGAAGAACAAATGAGATATTGTAAAAAACTTCCTAATATATTTTACAAGAAAAATAATAGAAAATGCAATGTTGCAGCGGATACTGGTTGTTACAAAGTTCGTTCATAAAACAATTTAATGAGTACAACCAAAACCGAAAATTGCATTCATATTTTTTAAACAGTTTAATTTTTTTAAATAAAAAATAACATTAATACATTCATACATTCATTTAAAAGAACTGATTATACAGACAGCCATTTATTCTCATTTCAATAAAAAGAAAATTCTTAGAAGAAATTTTGTAACATATAATTTCAGAAGTTTTTATTAGAAATTTTCTAACAACCTATAGCATATTTTCAGCTATCCTTAAAGTTAAAATCTTAAGCTTATTATCGTAGGAATTATACTGCTCTCCAAAGGCTAAAACACAAAGCTATTAAAAATAAAAAAAAAAAAAACTATTAAATAAACAAAATATAAATATAAAATTTGTCACAGGTGATGATAATGAAAGCGTTTGTTCATAGCATTTTAAAGTGTTTGCAAGTTTTTTCACTTCTTTTTTTTTTAAAAAAAAGAAATAAAATTTTTTTTTAAATTTTAAATTGTTGTTTTTGAAAAATCACACAAATGCTGAAAGAATACAACTTCAAATAAAACCACAGGATATTACCAGGGTTTCCTCCCGAGAATGTTGGACTGGTTTTTTAATGCTTCTTTCGACAAATGAAGTTTCACTGAAAATGTGCCTATATCCCCATCTTCTTATCTATTAATATTACTTTACTCCATTATCGTCTGCCTCATGTGGCTTTTTGAACACAATCAAGCTGCATTGTATAAACCAAATTCTGAACCAAAGAAATCTGAATTGGAAATTCCCATTCATATTCTTTGGTATGAAAGGTCTTCTGGCAGATTACCGTTGTACGCGTAGCTTTCCTAACAGAGTTAAAGCAAATATCATTTGTCTATTGCTACCAAACGGTTACCAACAAATTAAGATGCTGCTACGGATTTTCTCCGGGTCCTTTGGGCTATCATCATAAGGATTTGAAAACCAATGAACTTCTGTTATTGCTACCTTTGAAGTTGAAGAATCGCTAAGATCTTGATACCATAGTCTTAAAAGTACTACCGCTAACATATATTTTGCCATTTCAGCATATGATAGGCTCATTTTCTTTCAGAGAATCAACTGCCATTTTAGGGAATCGGATAAACAACTGCTTTGAGTTTTCATGCACAATAATTCGGACGCAAAGCTTCAATATCTGCGAGGATTTTTTTTTTTTTGAAATAGAAGTGTATAGGCTCATCAAATTATAGCAGTTCAGCTGCTCTAAAGTTAAGCATATAATTCCCTCTTCCCCCCAAAAAAACACAGAGATTACCTTTATATAAATGCTTTTCGTAATTTGGGTTTTTATCCCTTCTAAGAATTACATTTTATGATCTCACTTTTTTTATCGAACAATACAGATGAAAAACTATTTGTTTCTTCTTGGAGGGCAGTATATTCAAACATAAGCAATTAGTGCATTGACAGCCTAGGCTATCAATGCATAACTGAATATCATAGAATTTTGGGTATCAGTGTAATTTCTTGACTATGCACTAATCTCACAAGATCTGAGCATTGAAATTGACAGCATAGGCTATCAATGCAGTAATTGCTTTGTTTGAATGATACTGCATTATTATGACGCTATGGGCAGTTTTGATTAAAAAGAGCACCACTGTTTTTTCTTATAGCAAACATATATTAGGAAAATATATCTGTTGATATCGACAGTTCTAAAATAATTAAAATAAAATAAATATATAAATAAAAAATCTAACCAAACTTAAAATAATAACAAGTATAATTAACAACTCAAACTAATTATGGGTGACTCAAATATCTCACAACAAAATAATTATGTTTGGAAGAAAATCGTTTCAGTGTAGAGCAGGGGTTCCCAACGGGATCGGTACTGACACCCAGGAGGTCGATGAAATTTCGAAAGGGGTCAATGATGATCAAGGAGTCGACAGACTAATATGCACTGGCATTGACAGACATAATCAAGATCCCATTGATTAAAATAATTATTATTAAAATTGATAATTAATTGTTCACTGATACAAACCTAAATCACATGGTGAGGAAGAAATCAAAAAATAAATAAACGGAAAAACATATTTTTATTACATTTATATTCATAATAAATGTAAAATTATTTAATATATTTAAAAACGCAATAATTTTTTATGCAATAAGTGCAATATGAAAAAACAAAACCTAAGAATACAAGAAATTACGAAGAATGCAAAACTGATGAGCCACAGCAAAATCTACGTCTATTTTTTCATTCCCGCCCGATCGTTGAAATTTCTGAAGACAAGTTCTGGACAAATGGCAATGATTTTAATATTCGTATACAAGACATTGAAAATTTGAATGCGTCCGCATGGTTCATATAGAACTATTGAACAGCAGTACATTTGATCTTGATATTTACGATGCAAGAAGAATCGATTGCATTGAAAAGGATGTTCAAGCACAAGTCTTATTCAAATCTCATGGTACCCTAAGTTTTGGAATTTGAAAGAAATATCCTAAAATAAAGTTGTTACCGAACCAGTATTCTTAACCTTTTCTTATCTCAATAAACCACCCTAAACTCAATAACTTAACTACGGAAAGCAAGAAACAGTTCGAGTATTTTTGAACAACGTGATTTAAGAATTAAGTTAAGCAATTTTATGCCAATATTGAAAAAAATTGCATCAATACAGCGCAACCATTACATTAATTAAAAGCGAACATCTGTGACTTGTTTGTATTCGTAAAATAAAAAATAATAAAAATAAATCTAATAAACCATTTCTTCAAAACTTTTGTCGATATTTTTAGTCTAACTGTTATCTTTAAATTATTTACGTAGTTATTTGTGCTATGATTATGCTGCATATTTTAGAGAAAAATGTTAAAGGGTCGATGCAGAAAATCATTCTTTTGAAAAGAGTCGATGGAACAAAATGGTTGGGAATCCCATGTCGAAATACAGTTATACCCCTAGAGTTATGATGTAGAAGTTCTTTCTTACATCCACGATAATATCCCGACTTTACACTAATTTGAAGATAGGCGGTTTCTTACTGTACCCACCCGCTTCGTCCCAACCTCCTACCATGCTGATCATTTCGCACACATTTAATAGTGTTGTACTTGCAACCACAGGTTCGAACATGTTTTATGCGAAGTTCATACATAATAGTGACCTTTATAGTTTCTGTTGTTACTTACGCTCATTTGTCTGACAGTAACATCAGCCCAAGCTCGTGGCAAAGAAATACGCCTGTCGTTGGCAACGGCCTTGAGCACCTTACATGTTACAGTATGATTTAGCTCAGTCCCCCCCCCATTTTGATCGAGAGCACAACCATGGAGGTAGAAAGCAAGTAGTTTCTTACCTCCATGAGCACATCGGGGAAGGGACGGATGGTCGGAGAGTCCTCCACTCTTCCACCAAACCACAGAGAGTTTTCAGCTCGCCGCATATTTAAAGTGCCGCCATACTACACCGACATTATACATTTACACACATCCATGCCTTTTTTCAGGATTCGAACCCGGGCCCTTTGTCAGCGTCGCTAACCACTATACCGATTGGGCGGCTTATAGTTTTCTTTTGAAGAGAAATGGGGTGAAATTCCGCCCCCCCCCACAATACCTAGAATGATGTCTGAAAAAAGTTCCTTTTCAAAAGCGAGATGGAATAACTTCACAAAGTGATTGAGCCATTCACGTTTAATCATGCAACAAAATTTATGCTTACTCATGTCTAGAAAGTTAATCATGTTATAGAAGAAAGTGTCAAACCTGCCAGGCAAATGAATTCGAAGTTGATATGGGTGCCAGCACGCTGTAGATTCTCACAGAAAAAAGCTAACAATCAATGAATTTATTACGAATGCGAGAGGAACTGAAGAAGTTGACACCTCACATAGATCCACCAGAAAAGCATACGACAATTGCAGGCATGACAGGTCAGGTCGTGGGTTAATTGAAAAAGAGGTAGAAACTGAGAATATAGACTCAAACGAGGAACGCGTTCGGTTAACAGGGCAAGGAATAAAATGATTATTAGCTTATTCCGAAAACATTTTACGTGATAAAAAACAGTCATTTAGTTTTCAGACTGTTTTGCTAAATTTAATGAAGCCACTGGCATCAAAATAACTCCGTTTCAGCGCGTTTATTTTAATTCTGTTTTGCACTTGTAAAAAGAATACGTTCTTTATTGCACATTTTTCCTCTAAGAAATTAATTTTTTAGCCCTTGGCCTATCTAAATTCATGCACGTATTTACATGGAAAATTAGACGCAGAGTTACATGAATCTGACTACGCGTTTTCTGTCAGTTCCAGGTATCATAGAGTTTTGGGTATCAGTGTAATTTCTTGACTATGCTCTAATCTCACAAGATCTGAGCATAAACCCCCAGATTTAAAATTCCTTCCCCATATTTTTCAGAAATGGTGTAATTAAAGTCCATAACTCCAGTAATTAATAAAACTGCAAATTTCATATTTTAGTTTCACATTTAATACAAATATGAAACAGATATAAAATTCACGCCATTCACACCTTCATAAACAAATTCGTCTTATCTCCCTATGGTTTTCAAAAAAACAAGTGGAAAGGAGACACTAGCATGTTTTAAAAACTGATGGTAAATTTCGGAAATAATCATCAATCCTCCAGACAGACATTCCAATGATTTTTCAATTAGGCTCACACGGGGGTGGGGGGGATGTAATCTTTATACTTTTCCCGAAACAAAGAAGTTTACATTAAAGTATTTTAGCAACACTTACGAACAAGAATTTTCTTCATTCTAAGGACTGAAATGGTTGAATGATAGCGCGTAAGCCCTAGGACCCAAACCTAAAATGGCTCCCGAGGGAGCTGTGTACTTACGAGACTCGCACGATGATCTCTGTCCCCAGGCGGCCTTTTCCTGCTTATGTGTCATGTCCGATGCAGCATGGACGGAGGCTGATAACGCTTCCAGGCAGAATATACGGAAGCTTGTGTAAACAGCCCAACTAACTGCAAGATGGTGTGTTCTGTCTCCCGCTCTTCTCCACTCGCTTTTCGAGTTTCAGATGAAGAGGAGCATTATCGAGTTAGGTTGAAGCGCATACAGGGAGTGAAATAAAAACCTCACAGGGAATACGATTCAAGACTGTTGAAAGATCAGAAATACCAACGGAAACGTATAACAATGGGCACACACATACTTGGATTATTTTGTGAAAAACTTAAAAGAGGTGCAAAACGAAAAAACTTAGTCATACTTTTCCCTATCTACAGACATTAAATAAAAAATTCAGCTCTGTAAGTTCAGAAAGGCTGAAAACAATGCAATATTGAGAAATTTGTTTTAAGCAACTCTCAATTTTTTACTTGACTATGCTACTTTTTTTTTTTTTTTTTTTTTTTTTTTTTTTTTTTTTTTTATTTTTTTTTGAAAAGTTTGTCCTAGAGCGCACTTTTTAAAAAATTCTGTGAGCAAATTGAAGATAGAATCCTAAGTTACAGCTGCTTCACGATAACAACTAGCAACTTCTGACACGGTTTTTGCTTTGAACTAAAGGTTCGGTTTCTTTTTACTCGAATACGAAAGGAAGAATGAGATTTATCAGAAGAATTGATGTAGTATTCTAAGTTTAGAAGATTTAACATTGTAAAATGATTATTTAACATCAAATCTGTATCTTACATGAATGAAATAATATTAAGACGAAAACTATTTAAACTGCTTTAAATTTTACAGTAATAAAAGGAAATCGATTAAAAGAAAAAAAAAACTCTCCACAAGAATAAAGAAAATACATATGAATATTTAAATCCAAAAAACATTTCCACATCCAAACATCTGATATTCGTCGAAAATATGTTCTCTACAGTCAAAACATTTTATTATGTCAATTAGCGTTTAAAGGTTATTTAATCCCTTCTTAGCTTATCACGTATATGTTATATTACCAGATGTACCATAAACGCCAATCACAATCATTATGTCTTTATACCTTGGAAGAAAGTACACTGCGCGCGCGTAAAAAAAATTCATTTTGCGTTTTTCATGTCTCGAAAACTCGACTTGATTTTTATATAGCATTGTTCTAAAATAGGTATTCTGACATAAAATCGGACTTTTTCTGAAATGACATGACAATTTGTTTTCCATATTTCGATTCCACCATTCAAATTACGCCAAATTGCCAAGTTTTGTAAAAAATTAGCTTTCAAAATTTTAGCTCTTCAATGTTAATTGAGTTTGGTATATATTTATTAAATCTCTTTTTTTATTATACTTATTTGATTCTTCCTTCCACATTTCGAAATTTAGGTTCAGTCCAAATAAAATTCGCCCATTTTTTATGATTTATTATTTAAATTTGTATTTTTAAATAATTTTTATAAATTTTTTGAAGAAAAATTTGAATTATAATCTATAAAATTTTTACCATCGTCTTAAAGTAGATGCATTTCTAAGCATATCTGCAAAAAATTACAATATTTTATTCAAAATTTCCGAAGATATACGTGAATTTATTTATTGCCGGTTTTGAAATTTGGCATATTTGTTGAAAGCGATAATAACATCAAATGTGGTTTAGGCACTTTGTTAAAATTATTTTAGAGGAGGAACGATGTGACTTTTTTCCCGGTCCTACACGATAGAAGGGAAAGGAAAATGCGTTGCCATATATTAAGAAGTTAGCCAAGTGAATTATTCTTGGCGCAAACTGAAAAAAACACGCCAAGATAAATTTGTGAATTTCGCACCAAATTTTACAAAATTTTAATAATTAGGTATAATTTTAATCGTAGAATCGAAATGTAGGAAAAAAATGGTATGTTATTTCAGAAAAAATCCGATTTTGTGTCACAATATCTGTATTAGGACAATGCTATATATAAATCTCATCCATATCCTATGTCGAGCTTTCGAGACATGAAAAACGCAAGTTGAATTTAGTCAATCGTCCGAGTAGAACGGGAGATATAGAACTGCCCCTTCATTTTTCCGCAGTGCACATTATTTTACTAACATATAGCCCCCCTGGCAAAATTAAAGCCGTTAACACTATCATGACTTTCAAACTGAGAACAGAAAGAATCTGGAACCAATTCTCGGCAATTGTTGTCACTGCGCGAAATGTAAGACTTTAATTTAACATCTACGCACTTCTGCGCATAGCGGAGTTCTGTTACTATTAGAGATTTGAATAGCTTTAATTTATGTTCCAGATTCAATTAATCTGCTACTGATTAAAAAACAAACCGTTTTAAAAATATTAAATGTGCTTAGTAATAATTTAAATCGTTATTTTAATTCTTTTAACAATGGTCCCAGTGGCGGAGCGTTTAAGCCGCTGAATGCTGGTTGTTCGTTTCGTGCTTTGAATTCCGACGAACGGACTGGCTGCATTCCGGGCGTGTTCGTTGTTTTTTATGTGTAACGTGTATACGAGCCAGTTTCCCTTTGAAAGTCCTCCACGAAGGCACCCATATACAACTAATAACTTTACAAACATTTGTTCAAGATATAATGAATTTTCTTCCAAACAAGAAATCTTTTTATACTTTTTCGATAAAAAAGGATAAATCTTACAGTAGCACAATATATTAACAGCTCTTAAGTCTCCAGGGAGAATTTAGCCTAGCAGAAATTGAATTCTTTCTACAACAGAAAATTTGTTTTTGGCTTCTTATAAAGAAAGGATATTTCCATAATCTTTGAAAATTATCCCTATTCCAGTTCAGAAACATTTTGTATCGTTTTTCAATTCATATTCCTCTGATTCATTTCTTTCTTCTCCATAACAAAGTATATTTTACATTATCTGCTTATAAGTTACTTTCTTAATTTATATTCGGTTCTCTAAGAAAACCGCGGAATAGAATCTTTGAAATATACCTCATATCTCTCCGTCTTTGAATGATTTGCTCCTAAGTTTTTAAGTGCGATATAGTCAAATAATATTCTAGTTGCACACTTCGCAAAATTTTCCACTCGACCCTTAAGGTTTGAGGTTTTGGGGCAAATAAACAATATTTTGAGTGTTTAAAATTTTATGCTTATTCTATGACGAAATTCGTTACAATTACTTGTAAAAAGCAAAGAACAATAAGGAAGAGGTAAAAATTACAAATAATAATTATTAATGATTATTACAAAAATAGCGGTTTATTTGAAAACCAGATAAAAAGAAAAGACTTTGCCTGCACTTGGATTATAAGCTTAAATATTAACAATCATTTTCATAAATTTTTATACTGTTATTAAAGAAAAAAACACAAAATTTTTAAGAAAAATCTTAAAAAAAAATCGATTTTTCAAACTCTCCTATAAATTGTCATTTGCTATAATTATATATACATATATGAAGTGTCCGTTTGCTTGTAATTCATACAAATCTAGAGTTTTATTTCGAAGGCGTCCAAAACTCAGAGCTTTTATATTAGAATGTTGCCTTCCGAACACCCACCTCGGGCACATGTCATCGCTTAAGTTCACGTCGCTGTCGTTGTGTTCCTGCTATCAATGGGAGTTATGCATGCTAAGGAAGAAATTTATCATAATTTTGTACCCCCCCCCAAAAAGATCAGTATTTAATATTTACCTTTTGAATTTGAAATTACGTCACCTACATAAGTACACGTAGCCGTTGTTACGCTTTATTCAGTTCTCGCTAAAACCCTTAAATGGAGAAAGAATCTATTTTGCCCAGTGCACCATTTATCATTATTAGAAGATTATCCTCCCTCCTTGCAAAACTCGAAAAATACACGTATACACTTACAGAGATTTAGATTATCTTTTAATGTGATTTATAAATTAAACAAGAAAAAGTATAGAAAACGTTGAAACATTCCAAAAATCTGAATAAAAGTAGTTTTGTATTATGATGAACTAAAGCTGAATACTTAACAACTAAATAAAAGGTTAACCTTATTCTCCCTGAAACTGTGAAATTCTTCCGGAAAGGGATTCCTTCCTGTCTGAGAACCTTTGGTAGAGAAACTTTAGAGCAGAATTTAAGTGCGCTCTCTATCAGTTTTTTGAGACTATTTCGAAAACACCGAAGACATCAGTTAAAATGTATAGCGATTTTCCTACAGCTCGTTTTTAAGAAAAAGACATAATAGATAACAAAGCAAGCATCAATTCTTAACTAAAACCGCTACTGTTCTGCAGTTCTAGAATTTTATTCGAGCTAGGCAAAATTTTGTACAATTCACCTTGAACTAAATACGAGGAAAATCGCTATCTAACTGAGACTTTGAAAAAACTACTCTCATCCCTTTAAATGAAGCCTCTTCAATGAACGTAGAGCCCTGAAAACACAGGGTAACCTTGTAATACTGTGCAATACCCATATTTTATTTTTACATAGCTCTATCATTTCTGGAAGAAAAAGCTAGAAAATCAGAATCCCATGTTCGAGAGAAAGAAAACGAAGTGCACTTTAAATATAAAATGGTACGTATTTAATTATCATTTCATATTAGATACATCATAAATTGTCAATTACACTTAACAGTATTTTATTGTAGCAGAAGTACAGCGTTATAAATAATGTGTTTCGGAACGCATTACAAGGGGACCCAGTGGGACTTAAACATTAACCTTAAGGAGCAATAAGTCCTTCAAAACTGTGAGCAAAAATCAAACATTTTTCAAAATCATTTTTTTTTACATTGAAAAAAATTCAAATTACTACTTGAATTCGTGACTCGGTAATAATTAATAACGACTGAAAACATGCAGCCTTTTGTATTCACTACCGATTTTAATTTACATAATTTCAAGAATACAACACAATCAAATTTATAGTGGCAGATTGCATTGACACGCAAATGCCACAGTAAGTTTAATTCAAACAGAAACATATTTAAACAAACTTCACACACCTCTTTTATCAAAATGCTTCAATTTAACGGAATGAAACTGAAAGTTAAGCAAAGCAATCTCCTTTGCCTTTTTTAACTAGCAAAATCGAAAGCATCTGAAATCTACTTCTGTGAAAGGAAAGCGAAGGGACCTTAAACAGTGATTAACAGCAAAAGCGATCTCAGACAAATCGACGAACATAGTTTTATTCCGAAAAGGTAGTCAGACAGTTATTTTTCTCTATCGGTTCGATGGCTATAGCAACTATCCGGGTGTAAAATGATTGCCCAAAATCTAGCTTGCAAGAGTCACGTACAATAAATTGCGGAGCATCCATCCAATCTGGACAGATGCGGAGATCAGGTGGCCCCTACTATCCCAGCGGATAAAGTTGAGACATTTAGAGGAAACTGCTCTTCCGTTTATCAATCAATGAAGGGGCCGTACAGATAGTCAAGACAGAATTAAGTGACCAAAATTTATAGGAACACTTCCCTTTTCTCTAGCAGGAAGTCTACACCAAAATTAGAAAACATACATGCAATGTGGTTAATTTTAACATCTTCAAAGCTGAAGATAAAAAAAAAAAAAAAAAAAAAAAAAAAAACATTCCTAAACGTTTTTATACAGATAAGCTCCTATATTTTTGTACAGTCATATCGTTCCAGTAATATAATATTTAGTTTAAAGGAATTTTAAGTTTTCTCTTCTAAGTTTTGGGAAAACAAATTAGACATTAGTTTCCAGGAAGATTCTCATTCCCCGGGAGCTATTTCAGATTAAAAATTACGGACACAAAAAATTTCGCTTAATTATAAAATATAACATTATTTTCAAATCTCCTTTCACACCTCAGTTAAGTTAATAATGTTTAAAAATAAATTGCAAATAAATGCTTATTGTGTAGTGCATCACTTACTCAGTAATTACTACACTTACTAAGTAAATTAAGAAAAAGTAAGAATTTAAACATAAGATTGCTTCACATACATTAATACGGTGTATGTTAAAGCTGTTAGAAGGGTAAGAAAACAGCGTACATAACATTCCGTGAGGTAAAATTAATAGCGTATGATTTTTTTTAACGTAAAATTAAATGGATATGCGATAAATTACGTTAGGAAATATTTAAATGTTGGACTGCGCTATAAAACTAATATGATTTTCAGAACGCTTTTTTTGGGGAGGGGGTAAAGGGGGGAATTGCCTTATTTTTGGATAATTACAGTAAATAGTTGATACGTGTAATTACTATAAAAATAGAAATATGTATAGTTATATTTTCATAAATAGTTTGTCTCACACTGAAATAAAAAAGAAAAATGGGAAGCATTATTTTATCATACACTTTATTTATATTAAAAAAAAAAATCTGCATGGTTCTTTGCTGTGGACTGACGATAGCATCTAAAACCATCAAATTCTGAAAATACGTAGTCTTGCACTCAAGCATATGAACCTGAATAAGCCTGAATTTTGAAATGTTATTTATTTATTTATTTCATGTTTTGTGCGAATATAATGAATTTTTAATTAGCGAACCCAGAGATTTAAAAGAAATTTGTTGCTACTGTTCGAAATAAAACACTTCTGTTTTCCACAAAGATATTTATCTTCGAAATTTAATAGGTAGAGAGAGAACAAAAGGAATTTTACTACGGAAATAATACATACGATGATTGCTGCAGAATGAAGGTTGTGTCCCCTATCATTAAATTAAAAAAAAAGAAAGAAAGAAAGAAAGAAAGAAACATTTGATAGTTGAACTTAACGTCAATATTGCCAAAACATATAAGTAGAATACGAAAACAGAAGATATCAAAAATAATACAAACAATAACTAAGAACTTCTAGAGGAAACAAATTAGCTGAGCTATATTTTATTAATTGCTTTTAACAAGAAGGTGCTTTTACACGCTGAAAGTAAAATGTTTCAAATTATTTTTCTTCATTCCAGTCTTTTCAGAGTATAATTAAAACATCATACGAAGAATATATAATGCGCTGCAGTATTCACTACAACTCATTGTACAATTTCTGTTGCAGCTAAAATCTAGAATGTCCTGCATGCAACCGATTGATTAAATTAGTGTAATCGGAAAAGGAATAATTATGGCTTGGTATTAAAATCATTAAGAAATTACACTAGGAGGACTCATTAAAATCATTACATATTTTTACTTTTTTATAATAACTATGTAAAAAAGTGGCAAAATGGCAGTTGTTGTTTTTAAACGATCTGAAGAGCAACCCTTTTTTATATAGTGGCATTTCGCTATTTATTGCTTATTTCTGTGATGTTTAGATTATCTGCGAGATAAATCTTGTGCTCATTTTCGAGTTGCGCTATTTCGATGGTATTAGATCATCTGTAAGATAAATCTTGGGCTGATTTTCTGCGAAGTAGTACACATTTAAGGTAAAGGTTTTATGAATTTTAACAAAAGTAGTTTACGGTTTTGACAGATTCATCTTAATAATACGGACCACAGGTTAATTGGGCTTCCACATTACTTAACAGATTTTTTTTCTCCGAAAGCAAGTGACAAACATTAGACTATTTCTGGATTGAAATTATTCTCTTTAACGCTAAACGTACAAAGAAAGCTATGAACTTATGACATACACTATTTCTCGATTGAAATGAATCTCTTTAACGCTAAACGTACAAAGAAAGCTATGAACTTATGACAACCTAAATACAGATCCATGAGCAGAGATGCGGAAATAAGTTGTAAGCTACATCGCTCTCAACTTTTTATTAAAATGATTTCGGTTCTTAATACATTCATGTCCATAAATTAAGTTATTAAATAATAGAAAATCAGGCAAAGGAAGAGTTAGAAGCACAGCAAATTTGACTTATTTGTAAAGCTTATTTATTAACAAAAGGTAAAGAGCAAAAAAAAGATGCTATATGTTTGATATTATTAAAAAAATTAGCGATTTTTTCTCCCTGGAGAAAATTACAAAAAACACCCATTTACAAAAAACCAATATTACATGGTTGGTATGATTGTTAACACTCTTACGTGCGTACGGGTTCGTAATATATTGAATGCACAAGTCGTAAAAAGTTAACAAAAATTTATTCTTTCCACAATAAATAAATTAAAATGCTGAAATATTTCTTCACAAATCTTCGCACAATATCACAATATCTCAAACGTTTAGCAAAAACTCAGTTCAAAACAGATAAAATAGTTCTATCTCACAGCGAAATCACTACAATCAATACAGCATTAAGTAAACAAACAGCAGTTCGCTTTTTACAGCTACAACTATAACAGCAACAGCAACAACTAACTCACTGAGATGAGGTGTTTCACCTCGGCTTTTATAAGCTTTTTTTAATTATCAGTAGAACAATCACGATTTTTCTAGATTTTTCTGGATGGCAACAGTAATTACAAGATATTTATTTATTAAGCATTAAATGTACGCGCTCTTTTATTTTTATTGCTATTTTTTTTTTCGACGTAGCTTTCTCTTCAAAAATCGTCTGCGTTGCTAAGGCAACATGAAGCAAGTTTAATTACAATTCTAAATAAATAGCCAAATAAATGTGAAATTCGTAACAATACATTGTATGTCTCCCAGACGATGCAATACAGTCCGTACAAGGCCTAGGCATGCTGAGTATCAAATTATCGATCTGATCTTGGGGGATATTACACCACTCAAAAAGCAACAAACGTACATGTTGTTCCAGAATGACGTCCCGATAGATTTGGCTTGTCATGGTTCCAATTTGAACATGCAGGTCAGTTCTGGAAGGCCGGAATAATTCCACCCCAAACGAGCACTCCTGCACCACCGTAACGGTGTCGTTCAGTGAAGTTGTCTTGGTGGTAACGGGTACCTGGAGCTCTCCATATGAAAGTCCGGCGAGAATTAGACTGCAAGCTAAACCTGGACTCGTCGGAAAACATCACACAAGCTCACTGTCGCGGTGTCTACAATACATGCTCTCTACTCCAGGCTAACCGCAGGCGACAGTGAGTTGCAGTAAGTGGAACGCACCTGACAGGTCTACGAGCATATAGACCAGTCTGCCTTAAGCGTCTGTACACGGTCTGCCACGAAATTGTCGTACCATTGGCTGAAGAGAGCTGACGAGACAAGTCTGAGGCTGTGCTCCGCCTGTTCCTTTTGGCAGTAACTGCCAAATACCGGTCCTCATTCGGCGTTGTAACTCTGGGGCGACCTGTGCTGTAAGTCTACTCACATTACCATCATCTTGGAATCGTTGCCAAAGCCTGGAGATGATACTCTGGGCAATTCCAAGTTCGTCTGACACTTCCAGTTGGGTACGCCCACATTCCAGACGACCGATAATTCTACCACGTAAAAAATCATCCAAATGCGTCCTTTGTGTCATAACTATTCGGTTATTGCACTGAAATGCTTATAAAGTGCCTGCGAACAATTTTACTTCTTTGCCTGTATTCCTTATATATCACTCTCTTACACTCTCGTCATTGTGACGTACCATCGGTGTCATCTGGTTACTTCCTGGAATTTGCATATGATTCCTGAAGATGTGTGTAGAGATTTTACAGGTGATATATTTATTTTAGAGTTCGATTTCCGCGTGACTCCGAATTATCCTTAATTTATGGACATGAGTGTATATGAAAGAGGGTAAACACAGTCATAATTACAATTCCATATAAGATAAAATTTAAATTCAAAACTATTAAATGACAATAAATAGACTCGAGAATTCTTACTATGATTAAGCCGATGGTTGAATATCTGGTTCATGAAATGAATGTCATGAATGATTTTTTAGAAGGGCAAAGTGAAAAAGGACGACAGCCTAGGTCAAATACGCATAGCAGTTATTGATGGTGATATTAAAGAAGTACAGGATGTGGTTAAAAAAACGCCGAAGAAAATTTTCAAATAGTTGCTGAAAGCACTGACTTAGGAAACAATATTCAGTACAGTTTAATAGAAGAGGGAGTAGTCTGAAGTACATTTGTTGTTATCACTAGTGGTGCGAATCATATGATTTTATTTTTTAAAAAGTATACTTTTTAAAAAATAACAAGATAAGAAAGATAACAAGATCTCGATCGTAACTCGAGTTACTTTCTCGTGAAGTTATTTTTTCTTATTTAATTAAAAAAAATATCGTTTTCAAAAATTAAATACATATATTGGAGTTCTGAAATATTTTATTCTTCTAAAATTATAGCAGCAATTCGTGAACTGCAAATTTATACTCGTTTATATATATATAGATAGATAAGATATTCGTTTATTTAACTATACATATAAATAGATAGATAGATACTCATTTATATAACTATACTCGCTTACACGTATATATATATATATATATATAACATTCATAATATTTCATCTACAGTTGTAGAGACATTAGGTTATTTCGAGCCAGAAGACGTGAAAAATGAGCAATGCCTTCGCCGGAACTCAAACCACGGACCTCTCGAATACGCGCTGAACGTGCTGACCACTACACCACGAAGGCATGCGAAGAAGGCGAGAGAAATACCTTATATAATATTTAATCGTCTACTTAATTTTGTAAACAAAAGGGAGAGGAAATGAATAAAGCTAAAGACCTCTTTTTCATCAACAAAAGCGTTAATTATCTTTTCAAATTCGTAGGTATTTTATCAGTTGCAATTTCAATCATCACAAGAAATTTTATACATGACAACTGCTAAATTTCTGCCTCATCGTCCGCGTTTTACGAAGTATTATGGTGACACTAGTCAAAAGGTATTATCTATTCACTTGCGATCGGCCAAATGCGAAAAGAAACAATATTACGCGGTACCACATTTTAAGAATTACTCCTTTAACAAAAGCCCAGATTGTAAACGTTCTTGGTAATTTTTAAGACTTAATCAACCCCAATGTATATTAATAATGTGACCAGAAGAAGGTTTTCTAGCCCAATATCTGTTTGGACAATATTATTTTTAGAATATTAATTTAAATCACACGAAGAATAAAATGTATACAATGCCGCTTCTTATCGCAACTAATTAGATAAAATTAAAATACATAAATAAAAATTCTAAAGATAAACCTGCAATAGTCTGGTCACAAGCTTTATTTATGCTCCTTTTGAAGGCATTACTCTTCCATACTTCTTTTTCCTAACAGACGCAGGCAGAATGAACATCTACGTTTCCAAGACATGTGAACTCTTATTCTCATTCTACAACCTGTAGATCTATCTATCAAAAACGAAATTCATTTTTCGCTCTGAGAACTCCTGCTCCTCCATTAAGTGATAGCAGAAAGAAGCTGGAGAGGAGATGCCATAAGCCGCACATTCGCCACAATAGAAAAGAGTAAAAAAAGAAACGTGTGCGGAGAAAAGATTAAAGTCCGTACGATGGAAGCTTTCAGTGAGATGAAATACAAGGCGATCCTGTATCTTTTCACTCACACGTCAATGAAAAGATGGCATGTTAACGAGAAGTAAAGAAGAAAGATACGGAACCACAAAGTTGGAAATACCATACTATCGCAAAAACTTTGGACTTAAGCAAGTTTAAAATTCACATACAGCACTCTGTCGTTACATTTGGGAAGACTAGGGTAGGATTACACATGAGTTGCAAGGCCCGCATCGTGATATGGACAATTTATTAGCGAAACAAAATCAGATATTTATCTATCATATAAGAAAATAATATGTACGGACCTCTTTAATATAAATCATTTTTACACAACTCAGTCCAATCAGCCATGTACCTCTACTAGCACTACATAAGAAGTAAGCACAAACGAAATGCTTAAAATGGATAAAAGATGTCAGTTGAAAGAAAATAAACTACGCATTTTAAACTAATAGTTTGATATGAAAATCAGAATTAATGAGAAATCAGAAATTTGAGTTTCAAAATTTCATCAAAAGTGCTGTTGCTAGAAAGAATGTTTAAATAATTAAAAATACAATATAAAGCCCATCCCGATCCCTAAAATAACACAAGATAAATATACTCTCTGAATGTATCACTACAATGGATCACGATGCCTGTCGGAAATCAAAAAGCAATAAATGAAACCAGGAGATTACAATCGTAATTTAAAGCTTCAGTTGTCATAACGGTAATATATAATATATTGTCGTGTAACTAGAATATGTTCTTTTAAGTTTCAGTTACCTACATGGAGTTTTCGGGCATATGTAGAGCAATATACTCAAATGAAACTGGTGTTATTAAATGTCTTCAGTGTTTCGCCTAGTGATAATTTGTTCTCTTAATCGATATTTAGGAAATTAATGACACTGCACGTGGAGTTCGGGCAAAATCAATGAGTTATAATTGTTCACTTCCCTTGCAAACAGTATTCTAATTCGGTATTTTCTTTAGGCTATACAAAGGCAGTTCAGGAAAGGCAGTTAATCAGTATCTGTACAATAGAGAATTTTTCGGGAACTGATATATGGGCTGCTTCAAGAACCAGCTCTAAGCATTGGCGAGAAAGCTAACCGCCTAAGACGCCGATTTTTGAAGGGCATCAGCTAAGTTGTTCTCACAAGCGACAGCTAAATAAAAGTTACTTTGATTATAATGATTAATATGTTAATTAATACGGAATACTAGCTGTACTGATTGTCTAGTGCGGTCATCTTAAGCTAAAATTGCATGCGGGCCGAATACACGATCTGAAAACAGCTGACGGGACAGATTTAAAAAATAAATAAATAAATAAAATGAAACTATTAAAAAATGAAAAGAATTTTAAATAAATTTTAAATTTCACTTCAAAGCATACACAAACAATAACAACAGTATCGTAAATAAAAAAAATCAGATTTATATTTATTTTTTATCTGGAATCTAAAATTTGGCTCCGATATAAGTCATTTTTGCTATTTACATTTTATAATTTAAGTCTGGTAAATTAACATATGAGAATAATTAAACATTTCTTTAATCAATAAATAATTCACTTTAATTAAACTAAAAATAAACAAATTATAAAAACTTTTTAGTTTTCATGATTTGTTTTGAGGAAAATTACCTAGTGGGACTAAATAATGGCAAACTAGCCTATTTCTCTTATTAAAGTTTTCTTCACTGCATAAACAAAATACGTATGTTTGTACGTAAATAATCATAAATTTCTTTATTTCTTGGCACTTTTGAAGGCATTTCGATTCTGATAAAGTGTGTAACCTCGAAAAGAAATTACTTTCATCGTGGATTATAAATGCTCATCGAAAATCTCGTTCTTATAAACTTTCAAATGTGAAAATAAGCTATTCCCATATAAATGTTTTCCTAAACAAAGCGAATATTCTTAGCGTAAAAATTTGTAACCGAATTTATTTATTTTTTTGATAAGTGCAAATAAAAATTGCTAAAATTTGTATTTTCAAATCTTTGAATAAAATTTATATCACATTGTAACTTAATTACCTTCATTTACAGAGTTTCTGGTGCATTATTCATTTTTTTAATGGAAAGCAAAGTAATAGAAACTCGGACTTTGAATAACTAAAATATTTAAATCTTTGTCGCACCGAGCTTGCAAAAAATAGATAACTCAGACGTGCGGAGACCACTGGTTTATGCAACAAAAACAAACATACTAAACACCGGCATTTAGAATATTTTGAAAGGCATAAAAACACTCAATGACTATCGAATAAAACTGAAAATTAATTTATTTCATGATATGTATCATAACTGCACAGATACATAAAGTGAAAAAATCAACACTTTCTGCAGACACAAAACCATGTAATGACACAAATAAAACTATAATAATATGAGAAAAGGTATGAAGTTTGGGGTGGTAGAGTACCTTGGAAACAAATGCAAAGTTTTCAGATTAATAAGGAATTTGATCTTCTCTTAATTACATAATCACAACGTCACAATCTCAGCAAGATGATTAATTCAGAAGTTTGGACAAGTAGTTCCCTTTTTTTTTTCAACGGTCTTGAAGGCTCTGAAATTTCTGAATGAAAAATTTCTTTGCGCGGCAATCCTTTTAAGGATGTCCCATAAGTTATCTGCGGGAATCGAATCAGGAGATTCGTAGCTCAGTTTGTTCGTTCAATACATTCAGTTTTAGAAAATTTATCAATCAGGATTTTTTGGTGTGAGTATCTGTTAGCATACATAGAAAGAAAGTCATATCCACGTGTACCTCTCTACCTTTGTAAAGACTTAGGTATGGTCATAAGACTTTTCACAGAAGCTATTCCCTGTCAAATTCGTGGAGGTTATTGTACGTCAACTAATCATTAATTCTCTCATACCATCACATCTGCGTCATAATAACGATTATATTCTGTAATTGCTGGTAAGAATATTTTGTATTCTTGCATGTCACAAGTAAAGGTAATTATAATTAGTTGTTAAACTTCGGTTCATCACCGAAGAGGATACCGCCCACTGTTTTAGACCCCACCTGACGTTCTCAGACTAATTCAGAAAGGATCTCTGCTGTCGCATTTGTCAGTGAAATATAAACTACTGATTTCTAGCACAATAACATTTCTCATTTTTTTTTCTTGTACAGAATTCTCGTAGCTCGTGAAAGCGTTAACTTCAACAGCCTAGTAATCAACTCCGGTTCCGACACATTAAGAATAGCCATTTTTTTTACTTTTACAACCTTTTCACTTTTTCGTAGCAGTTTTCAGAAAGCAGAGATTGCTTGTTCTGAAATAGTCAGCCATTCTGCAACTTGCATAAATATCTGTTCTATTTGGGCCGTAACTCCACACCTTAAAGGTTTTTCCTAATGATGGTTCGGCATGATATAAAGTTTTAATTCATTAAGACCTATATTATGCTGAGGCATTATTATAATAAATATTTTACTGTTCATTAAAATAAAATCTGAAAAACGTACCATGGGATAATGTACGCAAACTGCCTGTCATATCATTGGATGATATCACACCATTACTTACAATTCAGAAACAGATTTATCAAACTGAACTAAGTAATGATAATTAAGTTTCTTTTTATTCATTTCACGGGGAAAAACCAGGCCGACCAAAATCTTTTCTAAATGTTCACGCGAAGAGAACTTTGACACAAGTATATACTAATTACAAATGTAATGGCACAAAAGAAATAAAATTCTCTCAAAATAACAAAACAACAGAAAAAAACTCATTTACAAGCATGCTACTAATATTTGAGTCATGAAAAACGCTTTATTAAGATATTACAAATATGTTAAGGTAAAGAATTCACTTCAAATACGAAACTGAATAGCATTCAAAAGACCTTTTTTAATATATTGCTATATTAGCGACAGCTCCAAATTATTATTACTTCCTTCAATTTTTATTACTTCTTTTAGAAATCATACACATATTACAAAAAATCAATAAACTGAATAATAAAATGAGAAAATCTGAATAACTCCTGAAAGAAATAACAGCTCAGAAGGCCTTATCTATACCAAGAAAATAAGCGCAATTTTAAGAGCAAC
>KK117798.1:80937-91559 GCA_000611955.2 Stegodyphus mimosarum
GGTGCGTCCAGGCATGATGGATTCAAACGGACATCCGGGCATCATCTGAAATTCGAAGGATAATTCAGAGATTGACGCGGTTCAGTTATGCACCACTGCAACCTGCAGCCACTCATAAAATATAGATAGCCATTACAAGGCACATTTTTCCAGGATAGATAGCGGTGACTGCATCCACCGTCATACAAATCTCGCCAACCAACACTCACCCTCAAACCCCTTGAAAAATTCCACTTATTTTATTTTTCAAAGCTGCTTCAACTTTATCTCAGGGAAATGCTTTCAAACCACTCAAATAGTACGTGTAACTCTCCCACTAAGTTGAATAAAAAGGTCTCGAGAATTTTACCATCAGAAGAATGAATTATTAATTGCAATAAATATGCGAATTCGCGAGGAAAAGGAATTGCTACCATTCATATTAAAAATTACAAACTATTAAAAAATTTTGTCTGTAACAAAATTAATTCTTCACAATTAATATGGAATCAAAGAATACATATGACAGAAAAAATTATGCGCAATTATTATAGACAAATCTTACGAGAAAGGCAAACAAATGAGTGAATTTATCAGCACGTTCAATATGACAAGTACGACGAAACATAATGAATACTGTCATTAGAAAGGGAGTAAAAATCCGCATTTTCAGACGAACTTCTCTAAACCTTGTTATGTAAATGTCACAATAGCTTATTAAAATATTCAAATGAAATTATTTCCACTTTCTTCAACGTTTTCGAAAAAGTAACATGATATCAATCTTTTGTGTTTCATGACAGAAAATATTTGAAAAGAAGTGGCTCATATCAGAGCATAATATAAAGAATACAGGCTAATGTTTAATAAAAATACTTCCAGTCATTTTCAAGAAACAATGTTGCATAGAACAGAATATTCCAATTAATTAGGCTGTGCGCCAGGTTGTCAAAAGGTGTTCGCTTTCAAGAGTGGAATTTTAATTACGTCGAGGTCACATCCGAAGAGCCAATAGTGCAACATTTGCATAACAGAAGGCGCTTCGAAAACAGAACTACAATCGAAGAGTTGCTGTGTTTAGAACGTAAAATTCTATTCAAGATCTCTCGAAGAATCTCTTTCCAGTTCAGACTCAAGGCATACAGCTAAATGAATGAAAATATGAAGGCTATGTGTCCATCAAAAACAAAAAGAATTAACTTATCGAAAACTTTTATACCTTCTATTTGATGGAGCAGAAAAAAACAAAAATAATATATAGACTTCAACATTGGCTTTAATAAAATATAGGTACTTTACAATTTAATTTGTAAAACAAGTCATAAATTAGTACTTTAATAATTTATTGACTAGATAATATAAATTTACTCATTATTTATTCAGGAAAAATTTAACAGATTATCAGGGTTTCGTGTTACCCATTCGGCACTTGTCACACCAGCTATCTATACTAAACCCCAAAGGCTCCAAACAGAACTGGCGAGAAACAAGAGCCCGAGTCAACCTTGAGTCCAACCAAACCAATCCTGCAGGGGTTATATGAAGGGCCACTCCCGAAATGAATGAAAACCACAAACTTTAGATGGAAAAGGATTTTTAAGAGAAATACACGAAAAATATTTACGATACGGACTATTCTGCATGAATAAAGCCAGTGCTATATTTAAAAGGGCAGAGAGACGCTGACGCTCTGCGACGATTTTGATAAATAGGCAACAGATTAAAAAACAAAAGATCACTTCTAATACACTCACTTCCAAAAGTTAAGCACGGAGAGCAAAATGCTAATTTCCGGAAGGCAATCAGATTTGAAGAGGATGCAATTCGTTGCAGAAGTAGATGGAAGTATGCAAATATGTTAGGTAACAGCCAATCGCGCTTTCATGTAAAGAAATAGGCAAAAAAGGCAGTCTTATAAGAAGTCAGCTTTATGAAGGGTTATAGAAGTTGATTGTAAGTGCTGATAGAAGGTGTTTAAAACTTTCTTACAATTTGTTTTAAGACATACGTGTTTCTATGACTTCCAGAAAACGAATGAAAGATTCTGAGCGCTGGCGTGTTGTGAGGCGCATTGAAGCAGGACAGTCGATCACACATGTTGCTCTTATCTTCGGCGTTCATCATTTTGTAATTTCACGTTTATGGAAACAATTCCAAACCACACAGACAGTTGTCCGAAGGTCCGTAGCCGGTCGCCCAAGGGTTACAAGCCCCGCGGAAGATCGATATACTGCTATTGTAGCCAAGCGGAATCGAGAGCGACCTCCACACGTGGGACATCTATGGTTACAGCGTCCACTGGTAAAGCGATATCTGCAGCTACTGCACGCCGAAGATTATATATGAGTGGACTGTACGCCCGGATACCTCGAGTTTGTGTTCCTCTAGCCGTTCAATCAAGAGGGGCACGATTACAGTGGTGCCGGGAACATGTCAATTGGAATGTGTCTCACTGGGGCAATGTCATGTTTACTGATGAGTCAAGATTTGCTCTGGAGCCAGATGACAAGCGTATAAGGATTTGGCGTGAACAACGAACACGCAATCAGTCCCAAAACATCACCGAACATCACGCATTGGCAGGGATTTCATTAGAATACCGCACCGACCTGCACATCTTTAAACGGGGTTCTTTGACGGCTGTCAGGTATCGAGATGAAGTCCTAGAACCCATTGTGAGATTGTACGCTGCAGCAGTTGGCCCTACTTTTGTTTTAGTGGACGATAACGCAAGTCCCCATAGAGCTGACATCGTCGATGACTACATGGGATTGCCCGTATGGCGTGGCCAGCATATTCGCCCGACCTTAATCTCATTGAAAATCTTTGGAATGCTTACGGAAAAATACAGTCTCCAATGTCCAACTTCTGTCAAAGTTTGTCTCCGAACAAAAGGTCTGAATCCTGGCTAGCCGGTCATCTGAATCTCAAGTGAGCGAACCTTGTTTGCTTGCACCCAAGTTACAGTAAAATAATTTTCTTATTTAAATAATGTAGCATAGAAGTCCTAATGTAAAGTAAAGTACCAAAAGTTACTTATGACCCACTGGAAGTAAGACCAGTGAGTCATGAGCAACTTTTGGTAGGGTTGCGAAAATCTGTAATTTCTTCGTTACACATAGATTTGTTATAATAATTATAATTACTTGAGGCGGACCGCACAGAGATGAGAAAATCGTGTGTGCGCTTCCCTACAAATCATTGTTTCAAGCTGTTACGATGTGTGAGACGACATGATCTGACATCGCAGACACAATAATTCGTTCCGGTTGACAATACAAGAGACATGACTTCCCGATCAGTGTCAAGAGATTTTAGCGTTTTGCGCGGTGTCTGTCGTCAAAGCCTCTCGAGTTCAGGAAGGCTGATAAACCAATGATCTTGTTTTTCCTCTGATATCGTTCTCGATATAACGAATCAGAAGATGTAAAATACAACTGAAAAATTACAGAGGCGTGGCTAATTCAGTGCAGATTGTTTTCAACGGAACAACACGACAGAATGCTCTGGAACTCTCGACTAGAGAGATTAACAGTTAGCAAGATCCTCAGACGACGAGGACGATACTTTAACTACAATAATTGTTCTGTTTTCCATGTTATCAGATACTGTAATACAGCTTATCATAAATTTGTAATAAATGTATTTTGCGTTCAAAAATGCAGGTGATACACAACCTCGACAAATGTACTAAATAAAATAGCAACTTAGTCAGGTACTAATACTTTCATATCATCAAAGCAACCTGCTTAGATGACGAATTTAGTCATCAGAGCAATCTGCCGCCGGTTACCATATATTCATTGATCGTACAAATAAGTAGCTATATAGTACAGTTTTAATTAATTTAGTCTAAAACGTCTGGGAAATATAAATTAAACGAGGGAACTTCTATAAGGCAATTACCAAGCGATTTTAACCTTCTGTGTTGATAAATATTTTAGAGTTGAGTTCAAAATTCGCGAAATCTCCAAAAATCTTCCAAAATTAGTACCCATATTATGAAATATAATAAAATCTCATTAATGACATTAATGATTAGTATAATTTCACACCTTCCCAGGTTTTAGAGTGGAATTATACTGGCGTGTTTAGAAGATGTGCGATGTTAATCGCTTTCCTTTTTTCATTTAAATACACATGTTTTAGTCGAATTTTTATATGTAAGAGAGAGATAATACGCAATTCTTTCCTTTATTAAATTTTGCGATACGTGAAACTCTTGCGTTATATGTAGGGTTCTTTCATCATTTTTAGGTATATATATTTTTTTTTTTTCGTTCTAAATTTACACAATAAACGAAAAATAAAAAACAGTTTTTAAAAAATTTATCAGCTCTAGAGTTTCGGGATGGATTTTTTTCTGACAAGGAAATTTTTCTCTATGATGCCGTCGTTTTATATCATTATTTGTCCTACATATTTCAGCACTACAATTCCAAATCCACATCCTTACAACATCCTTTTCAATCCGTTGGTCAATAAAGTAATCATACAATGCCTTTTATCTTGTGTTACGCCGGAAATTCTCTGGTAAAGAAGCCTAAACCATCGAGATGATGTGTTGACTTAACCCAAGTTTATTGCATACTGTGAGTATGTACGCAAGGGGATGGGCACGTTTTGAGCTGAGTTCTAATTTCTTCATTGCGCCTATACTCGTTAATAAGTGCGAGTCTTGTATCTTTTTCTAGAGACACTGATTGAAGGGCAAACTGCAACCTTTCATTTCCACGAAAGGGAAAGGGTTCTTAAGCATAATTATATCTACAATTTCAAAATCCATCAGGATTTCTTTAAAATCCCAGTTAATAATATATTTTTTAATTAAACAAAACAATCTCTCATAAGTCTGCTTTCGTTTATCGGGAACAAAACAGGACAGGAACAATATTTATCTCCTTGGAAATGTTCCCAATATCAACATGGATAGTGCAAATCGAAGAAAAAAGTTCTATGTACAGTAGAAGTCCGATAATCCGGCACGTTCGGGACCAGCTCAGTGCCGGACTACCGAAAATTCCGGTCTATCGGGCGGTAATTATAAGAACAATTAGGTTAATAGTTAAACTAAAAGTACAGTATGCAAATACATACAACAAAGTTTATTTTACATTTCATATAATGTATGTACACGTACTGTAAAACATATTTCACTTAGATTTAAAAATGTCACGAATGTCTTTTTGTTTTCTTGACTTTTGGCGTTTAGTATAAAATTTATTTCTAATGATATGGAAATCAATAATTTCTGAAGCACTGTAGCTAGTACTAGCCTCAGCAAAAGAGATAAACTTATTTAGTGATTCTGCAGCTTCTGCCCAGCTGAATTTTTCCTTTTCTTCCGTTTCGGCATCTGAGTCATTTTCTTCAAGATTTTGAGTAGGCTGAGGGTTTACTACAATGTTGATAATGTCCTCATCGGTTAGTTCTTGTTCAACAGGCTCATTCTCGTCGATTAAAAGCCACTCCTCTACCTCATCTTCAGGCAGGTTTTTCAAGGGATTGTCAGTACTTCTAACGACATCCAAAACTTTGGTCAGAGCGTCTTGATGGTTTTCTTCCTCATCAGTCTGTAGAGTTAGGTCAGATGCAGGGTTTGCAGCTGGCCAAAGTTTTCTCCAGCATTTTTGGAGTGTTGTATTTTTTACCTGGTTCCAAGACTGTGCAATAGCATAGACGGCATCTTTTACTGTAAACTTTTTTTGAAAATCAGTCACGTCACAGTCGGCATTTAACAGGCCTTGAATAAAAGACCTTCTATAAAAGCATTTAAAATTTTGAATAACCCCTTGGTCCATGGGTTGAATCAAAGATGTTACGTTAGGTGGGAGCAGAGTAGCAACAATATTTCCAGAAACTAACTCATCTACTGGCGGATGGGCTTTGCAATTGTCCAAAAGAAGGATGGCTTTAGTATCTTCTGGTAGACCAAGGCTTTTGAATGATTCCTTGACCTCAGGCACAAAGTGGTGAAAAAACCAGTCTTTAAAGAGGGCGGCAGTTATCCACGCATTTGATTGAGCATCGTATTGGACAGGCAAGTGTGTAACATTCTTAAAAGCCCTGGGTTTTGCAGATTTACCTATCACAAAAGGGGTCACTCGGTGGTTTCCAGACGCATTAGCACATAGCAAAACGGTTAATCTGTCTTTGTTTTTTTTAAAACCCTTGGCTGCTTTTTCTCCTCCCCCAGCTAGTGTAGATGTTGGTAAACATCGCCACAATAGCCCTGTTTCATCAGCATTGTAAATCTGTTCAGGTGTTAAATCATTATCAGCCACGATTTTCTCAAACTCGTCTTTGTATTTTTCTGCAGAGTTTTGGTTTGCTGAAAGGGTTTCTCCAGTTACATCAAGTCTTCGAATTCCATGCCGAAACTTAAAGTTTCTGAGCCAACCATCAGAATAATTACATTCACTTTCAGCAACTCCTAAATCTTGGCCGAATTTCTTTGCCTTTTCAACAATCATTGGCCCTGTTACCGGCTTTCCTTCAGAACGTACTGCACTAAACCATTTGAACAATACACTATCTAGCTGTTCCAGTTTTGGTTTTTTTAATGTTTTTCTAGAAGCCAATTTTTCAGTTGTTACCGATTGAGAAGCAAACTTCATTAGTTCATCTTTTTGTTTTTTAATGTCATAAATAGTTGATGAGCCAATATTAAACTCATTCATTAAAACATTTCTATTCTCGCCTTTTTCTAGCCGTTTGATGATTTCTAGTTTCTGATTGAGAGTCAGTGTTACGTGTTTTCGTTTCTCTCCTTTTGAACTCGAAGGCTTAGGTTTTGAAAACATGGTCACTGTACAGTTAGAACGAAAATCACTTTTTTTATAAACAGTTTCAAAAGTTACGTTTACTGCGATGTGAAAGGACACAAAACAACAACGCACAAAAAAATGGCGAAGACGCTTCGTGATTGATTAACGGAGCTGCACTGCACCTGAATTTGTTGTGACAGCTGAGACTAGCCGGCCGCTAATTGTTTCCGAACAATACCGAGCGCTTCCGGATGATCTCGAACTACCCCGAAAACTTCCGAATAGCTCTCTAGCGGTTTTATTTGCTTTAAAGACACACTTTTGGAGAAAACCAAAATTTTTACAATTTTCCGGAGCGATGCCGGACTATCGGGCATTCCGGACTGTTGGATGCCGGACTAATGGACTTCTACTATATAAAGTTTGGACGGTTTTCATTGCTTTCCTTCCCTTCTTTCTTGAAAAAAGCAAACTCCGGTTATCTTTTTAAACATGCAAGAACGAGAATCTCAAAATACTATCCATTACTATTATGTATAATCATTCGTTTGAAATTTCTAAATCTTCGATACATAGAACAGTTTTGAAAACTGTGGAATATTAGCTGATATCAGAGCCGTGATTGATTAATGTCAAAGACTCGATTGTACAGTTTTCCCATTTCTTCACTGTAAATTTGGGAAACCAGAATATTTTCTTCGTTTGTTCTTGCTATAATTTTATTGCCCCCTATTTTCTTTTACTGAAGAATTTGCTGTCAGGTCGCGTCAGGTTAACATGAACATTTATTTTTTTTCCTCTAAAATAATTTCATTTTTGATCTTAAAAGATCCCTTGCAGATTTTAGTTTCTTTGCTTATGCAAATCCAACAAACCACATTTCCTTTATGCTGAAATCCATATTGATAACCTATATAAAGTACTAATGATTTTTTTCTTTTTAGTCTCAATAATGCATAAAATATTCATATTCCTTAAAATGAAAACAACAACTAATACCATAACAATATTCCAAATAGAATGAATATGAAGGTTTCAAAAAGGAGACTACACTCAGACCCATCTTCAACTTAACAATATGGAAGCGAAGACTCACTTATTCACAAAGGAACAGACCAAACCTTCATAAGGGGAGTAAGATTTTTTCAACAGCAAACATTACCCTTTTTAATAACCTTATTATTATCGTAGTAAAACTCATTGCAGATTCAAAATATTTTAGTTACAGAAATTACACGTTATTATTACAGTCACCCCCGTTAATACGAACTTGCTTAAGGCAAACACTCGTTTAACATGAACAAAATTTCCGTCTCGGTAACGATATACATGATCTTATAGGGAGTTTTATCGGCTACTGCGAATTTCGGTTAGCACGAATTACGAATTGTTTTTGAGTCTGTTGCGTCACTACTTTTTTTTTTTTAACGTGGACTTTTTTAACTTAACCAACGTAAAAGATCACTTCTCCCCCTAAAATGCAACAAGTCTTCTTGAGCCTTTGTATCAAACCTTTACTGCTATTATGAAGAGGTTTTATCGCAAACGACTTGCGACAGCTGTTATTCGCGCTGCTGAAACGGAAAGCGGAAAGAACAACTTCAAAGTGTGCTTAATGCAATAAAAGCTATCGCTGCATTATGGAAATTCATATCATCACATATAGAACTGTTTTAGCTGATCGTGAGTCATAAAGACGCTAATCCTGTTGATCAATTAAATGGTGACGACGCTACTATTTCACCTGACGAAAGGAATATTCTACAAAAAATGCTGCGAACCCTAGAGTTAGTTTTGAAAAGTTTGTTAGTGCAGATGACGATGCTGCCGTGTGTACCCCAGTGGAATGTGATGTACAAGCAGTTCTGTCTGAGGTGCAAGAAATGTCACCAAAAGAAAGTGAGGAGGACAATATCATTCACCCAACAGCCAGTAAGTGTTACACGCTTTGGACACTATGAAAGCTTTGTTGCAACATCCGAACTGACGGCTACTTTTACGGAAGCCACGAGTACAGTTGGCCATGAAGTTAACTGTCATTTTCGTTCTCGTCTGCGATAGCGCAATATACAGGAATTTCTCACCAGAAAGAGATTCTGCGAGTACATTTGTTTTTAAAGTTAGAGTAATTCGTGTAGCACTGTAGCGTTTTCTATGACGACACACATAATATACTATAGTACGTATGTACCCATAACTGCAGGAAAAACTACTCTAGTCTTCTATATTCTTCTAGACCTTATCAATCTTTTGAATTCTCTCTTACGTAGTACTGTACATCTGCAACAATTTTAAAAATTTTCTGAACTTCATTTCAAAAATATAAGTTCTTCGAAACATATAACTATATCCTTCTCTCCAATTTTCAGCGATTTCACGCTAACAAACCTATTTTCAAAATCTTCGATTCATGCATGGATATGCTTGCAAACACAGATCTCTCAAAAGTAGTTTTGTTGCTAACAACCGTAATTCTAAACAGAAATGTTTGTGCATAATACTGTTGACATACATAGAGAAAAGTATATAAAAAATACTGATAAGTCTCAGTTAGAGGTTATTTTGTGGGGTTTTATTTTATTTTCCTAACAGTTAATTTTTAATTTTAAAACAGCCTTTCTTTCCTTTACTCCCACATTTTAATACCTATACTTTTCTGCCAGAATGAGTTTCCAGTTTCACGTTTTATGCAAAGTAGGGTAGAAACTGCTATTTAAGCTGATATCTGAACTACTTCAGATACGACGTGTTCTGCCTTTCAGCTACTTTGTTCTTGCTAGTTAAAGCTTGTTATTTTACGGCCGTGTATATTAGCCAAAGAGCCAACAACGCGTTAAATATCTCTGTGAAGCTTCAGCTGACTATTCAACTTAGAATTAGTTTAGGTTTACGTTTTCTATTCGTAAGTTGAAGCCAAAATTCTGGTTAACTGTACGCCCAGGGGGGGGGCATCTGTGAATATATCTGAGTTAAAATAAAAGCGTACTTTAACACTTTTTCTGTTGTTGTGACTGAGCCAGTAAAACTTAGCAAACAGTCGCTTTGCAGTTCTAGGAAGTTCTAACATTCAAACAACTTTAATTTATCTAGAATACTATAATTTAAAAGACACTTCTAAAAACTTCACTTTAAAAAAAATAGCATGTCTATATTAATTTGCATTTTCTATCTTAATTTACAAGCATCAAGCACTTCAAACCTAAATCTGTAACATAATTTTAGAATCAGAAACATTTTCGTTATATTTTTTAAAATCAAAATTAAAAAATAGATTGTTTGAAGCAAAAAAGATCTTACGCCCCTTAATGACTAGTCGTGACATCTCCCAAACAGGAAGTTGTCAGAGGGGTAGTACATACTTCGGTTTCGAGGGAACCAGAAGCAATTTTTAAAAACTGCGAAAAAAGGGCCAATTAGAAATACACACTTACCTCAGCATGGCAAAGTAAATACGATTGGTAACATTTATGTCAATTAACAGAAACCTCTTTGACATACTTTTACACATAAGTCTCAACAGAATAGAAATACGATGGCAATTTATACTCCCACATTAATGATAAGAATACTTTATGATAGGCTTTCGAAGTATCACGCTAATATTTTAAACAGTGAGGTTTCAATTTAATATTGAGAGTTCCTGATAAAGTATGAGGCAAAGCACATATTTTCCCACACGAATATTTTAATTTCTTAAAGTCATTTGATAAAAAATAAGCGAATTAAAAAATCATGAAAGATGAAAAAATTTCAGAAAGTAAAAATAAAAACAAGGGGGCGGGGAAGGAGAAATTAATATCTTAATATCTACGACATTATAATGAAGGGAAGAAGAAATAAAAGTTAACAGTCTTAAAAATGAAAAACATACATATG
>KK117798.1:93024-109038 GCA_000611955.2 Stegodyphus mimosarum
TATCAGCTCAAGTTATTGATTAAAATAAGGGAAATGTTAAACAAAATTGCATAAAATGTAGTCATACTCTGAATTACATTTCAACTTTAAAAATCTCTTCTTATCTCTTTTACATAAAAAATTCACCGCTGAAATGGAAGCAATCATCCAAATCTCCTACGATACACACTACGTGAAAGATTGGGAGTGGGGCGATCCTGTTTAAAAACAAAATTGGATAAAACGAGATCTGAAAGGATCAGAAATATACATACATATATATATATATATATATACAGAGAACAGGAAGATAAAAAATTCTATGAATCCATTAATAAACTCGACATTTTCTTAGATAGCAAAGTAAGCTTTAAAATGAAAAATTTCATTTCGCATCCATCGGCGCCAGAAATGTATTAAGAACACAATGGCGTCTCAAAATTGTTTTCATATATTAAGGATATAGAAGCTGAGGGACGAAGAAAATACTTGAAGCCAAACTGTATAAATCACCCATCTAAATTTTAAACGATTCAATTAAAATGCAAAATATTTACCTATTAAATTTTATTCAAAACATAGAATGAATGCACAGACACTATTCTGATGAAAATGCCATTTAAAATAAACAAGGAAAATATTTACAATCTGTAGGAAACATGAAATTCAAGAAATGCCATAAATGAATTTCATGTCAAAGTATTTCGTATTTACTTACATATACTGTAAATAACTCAATCTTTGATAAAAGTAAAAAGTTATAAATATTTAATTGTTAAATGCTGTATTAGCACTCCGCTTAGAGTTAGTTTCTGCACTGATTCTGGACTATTTGAATAAAGCGTTGATTTATTTAAGAAGCTACTTTAACACCTTTCCTGGACGATCTAAAATTTTGTTTACTGTGATAATATTTCAAAATTTAGATTCAAGAAATATTTTATCTAACAACTTGACACAATGCGCCAAAATACAATGATTAGGATAGCATGCGAATAATTAACTGCAACACTGTCTTAATGTTTTCCCCACCCCTCAAAATTACTTTCCCAAGGAAATTTATATATCAGATGTTACAGAGTCCATTGCAATTCTTGGGATAAAATCCGAACGTAAACTTAATACCACAGCCCAGAATTCAAAACAATTTGTTGTCTACTCATAAACTTCCCATAAATCTGATTTTAAACAAAAACCTGGGCAATAAGTTTCTGCAGCTTTGAAATTACGAAAAATGAACAATTTAGGTAGGAAAAGGTTAATCCAATGAGCAGCGAGAATCAATGGAAAAAGTCAGTTACACCACCGTATTTTTAGCTACGTATATCGGGGGCGGGCGGGAGATCTATCTTCATATTTCGCACTTACTTCTAAAGTTAAACGAAAACCATCCGGTTTATTCTAAAACATAATCGCAAAATATTTTGTAAGGAATTTTCTCCTTCCTCATCGCGCGCCTTCGTGGTGTAATTGGAAGCACGTTCGACTAACATTCGGAAAATTCAGAATTCGAATCGCAGTGAGAGCATCATTGATTTTTTAGGTCTACCGACTGAAAGAAATGAATCTAATGACTCTACAGTGACGACCAATCTAAAGGTAGTCGATCATAATTTGACAAATCCTCCATCACCAGAGTAGGGCGACTGAGAAGGAGCTTTAGTCGCCCTTCAAGTGGGGAAGAATGTAAGATATTTTCTCCATCCATATCGTGTGCCTTTATGGTGCAATTGGAAAGTAGGCCCGAATAGCAATCGAAAGGTCTTGAGTTCCGGCGAGGGCAATGGCCATTTTTCATTCACGTCTCCTGGTCTGGAATAAAAACGGTCTTAAATGGTCTCTACAAATTGGTTTGACAATTTAAAAAAATAATCACTTACTTTTAAATTACCTTATTTCGTGAAAAATAACATTTTATTACTTTTATCGAAATAAATATATGACTAAATTACCCTTCTCTTTGGAAATATTTTAGTTCGCACATTTATTTTTAACATCATTATATTTGGGTCCTAGAACATGTTACTTTGATCTATCTCAATATATTTATAATATATTTATCAAATTTGGGCTAATAAAATTTGGAAATACTTCCGTTATTTTATTTTTTTCCCAAATTTTTTTAAAACTTGTACACAGAACAGACATGTGCGTGCTATCTCAATCGCCATGCACATACCAATTTGTTCAACATTTTACAGCCGTGATCACGCCACCTTTCACCATTCGTTCCTTATTTTATTCGTTTTGTCTTTCAAGCGTGTCCGCAAAACATTAACAGACATCATATTTCTGGGAATCATACATTCGAACATACATTCTCGCACTTAGACGTTCAAACTCTCAATCATTTCAACACTCCCAGTGTACTTAGCAAACATGTTTTGGGGAACTCTAACAAGAATTTTACTGGTTTGTTAATAGATTATATCATTGCAGGCTAGCCTTTATAGAAGGTATATTCTAAGGGAAACTGGTTCATATTGAAGTTACGTATGAGGGTCGGGAATAAAAATCCAATTATAGCTAATTCATTCTGAATATTTTTCTTTCAGAAAGCGGGAAAACTTAATTCAAACTAACTGAAAAATAACTGCCTAAAACATTTATCAACTCATTGAATAAAAGTGTTCTTAATAGTTTGAAATAACTTGTCACCACTTCAGTGAGGTGAAACAAAAACTGAAAATAAGAGCCAAATGTAGTTTTTGACTTCAAAATTCAGCCTTAGACTACCTCTGATTTCGAATTTAGAACCTATTTCAAGAGAACATGTGACGACGGTCTCTTTTTATCGGCAGCTAATGTGTATCTACTAACACCAATTTTTGATGCTACACTTTTAACCAATTGCCGATAACTGGGCTCGAGACGAATTTCGAATATTCAACGATCTTGACTACTTGACCACCGGCAGACAGAAATGTATTGAGTAATATATAAAAGTGATAAGAAGTACAAAACGTGATATTGCATTTTTATTGTTAATTTACCCCTGCAGTAAAAAAGACACGCGAATTTTCAAAAGCTAATTTCCCTCTCCGTTCAGTCAAAAATATATATACCTCCCTCGACTGAACGCCCGTGTTATCTTTATAAACATACAACCTACTTTTTCGATTTTTGAACTGATGTTTAGATATAGTTGGTTATCTGGAAACTAAAAGTCCGAATCGCCGTAGCTAATCGAATATCGCGCGAACATTGAAATGCGAATGCGTACCGACTAACAGCATGCATTGCTCGTCAAACGATGCCATTTGTATTGGTACTGTTGCAGTATGCTGTATACATTGTTAGTTCAAAATGTTTAAAACAACTGATCAGCCTGCATACGGTCAGTGATTCCGGTTTTGACAGCAAGGAAGGTTTCAGCACGGGAAATTCATTAACAAATAAGTAACGTGTATGGCCCCGATGCGACTGGAATTTCCGAATGTGCGTAGGACAACTCAGCACTAAATTGTCTCTGAAAATTCGAAAATTCGCAATTTCACAAATTGCGCGCATGTTGGGTTCCCAGGCTGTTTACTGAAGAACATCGAATGAAAAGAATGTCTTGGGCTCTTGTTTTTTTGAATCGATATCATAAGGAAGGTGATAAACTTTTAGTGAGGATTGTCATAGGGGACGAGACGTGGGTTTCACACATGACCCCAGAGTCTAAACGTCAGCCAATGGAATGGGGTCACACGGTATCACCAGTTGAAGTAAAGGCCAAGCAGACAGTGTCAACGCGCAAGGTTATGGTAACGGTGTTTTGGTATACACATGGAGTCTTGTTAATCGAGTTTATGCAGCAAGTGACAACAATAAATGCAGCCGCTTACTGCGCTACCCTGACTAAAATTAGACGTGACCTTCTGACGTCTGGTGTTTTGTTGCTGCACGTTAATGCCATTCACACCCAAAATATGGTCAGATCTTTCGGAGGAAAATCCTACAGTCCAGACTTGGCGTTGAGTGATTTTTACTTGTTCTGCTACCTAAAGCAGATTCTTCGCGATAGATGACGAGGTGAGAGAAGTAGTTCAAGACTGGTTATCCTCACAGGCAGCAGATGTATATGACTTAAACATACGAAAGCTAGAGTAGAACGTTAAGACAAATATTTAAACAAATATGGAAACTATGTAATAAAATAGAGAAAGAGAGAAGAAATTAAATAAAAAAAAGTTTTGGGAAGAAAAAATCTGTTACGGTTTATGTTTCATAAAAAATTGGAAATTAGCAAGTTATTTATATAATTATTAAATCCAAATTCATCCCGAAATGCAGTTTCACTTATTCGTATAGTTACTCCTGTTGGTCGAAAAATGTGATAGGATATTAATATTACGCCTGTAGGGATTTATATTTATTTTAAATAATCAGTTAAATTTAATTTTAAGTTACTTTCCTATAAGCCTTCATTTCCCTAATTGTCAGTGCCAGAATATTTAAATTTGGTAGCGCGCATAATGAATGAAAATTCTACCAGTCGGAGAAAGAGTTTAAATATCGATGTTCTAGTAGGGAAAATTAGACAGTTTGGGAAATCCCCGTGCGTTGTTGTACGCAAGCTTCGGCTTAGTATTTACTGCTGGTTAGACGTGGCTTTACAGCTATTATCTTACTGTCACTACACTGTTAACGCCACTACAGTGTTAACGCTGTGTGTAACCACCACATCGAACAGATCGTACTATAGCGAATAATTTATTTATAATAGCATTTTTCACACAATTTTTAAAAGGCAAACGTTTTTACGAATGATATTTGGAAACTTTCATTATTTAAAACAAGGCAGAAATCGACAAAAAATTACCAGACTGCTAGAAGTAGTAGACTATGAGTAAAGTACAGGCGTCCGAAACTTAAAATATCAATGGCAGATCTTAAATATTAAGTAACAAAAGTTAAATATCATTCCCCAGAAACAAAAATCTGCAAGGAAATTAATATTCCCTAACAGATCTTCACTGTCATAAGTTAAATGGATAGATTGGTTTAATATAAACTTCTAAGAATTATACAACAATCGATAGTACAACGACAATACGTAATGATTTTGACAGATTAAAGTCCTTGAACTCGATTAATGAGGGCATATTAATTTAATCAGCCCATAAAGTTATCTGACTCGTCAGTTTGAGCATTTGTGAATTATATATTTATTTATCATCTTACGGAGTCTGCGCGGTAATAGAAATTAGAAACACAAACGTTTGAGAAAATCAAATACAATGCAGCCACCCATCCGAATATTTATCTTTCACAAAATGGGAAAACTTAATTTAAACTGACTGAGAAACAACTGCCTAAAATATTTATCAACTCATTTAATAAAAGTTTCCTTAACAGTTTAAAACAAATGTTCACTACTTCAGTGACGTGCAACAATAATTCAGATGATAGAAGATAAGCAAATATAACTTGCTATTTCAAAAGTAGTCAAAATTCAGTTCTAAAACTGGCTCTGATTTCGAATGTAGACTCCATTTCAAGAGAACGCGTGACGACAGCCTCTTTATCGGCAGCTAATGTGTATCTACTAATAGCAATTTTTGATGCTACACTTTTATTCACTTTTTTGGTAAAAAAATCTATGACAAACTACATTGGTAACTTTCCTTTCCTACAAACTCCAAAAAGAAGAAATGGAGATTTTAATACGGTTCTGAAAAGTCGCAGAAATAAATTTCAAGAACTGAAATTAATTTTAAGGAAGTTCCCATTAAAAAAAACATCGGAATAAATTATTTAAGGCACAGCACGTTATGAGTATTTACCTACAGTACCTATAGGCATGATGCCTATCAAAGTTTAATGCTTTTTAACCTAATTCATCAAACCTCACGACGCACAGAACATGCTTCTGAATAAGAACAGAACTTGGGAGCGAAATACAGTGTTCAGCCATTCGACCACCGATCTGGCAAAGCAAAGCAGAATCCACTTTACTTTCTAAAATACTAATGGAATACTAATGAATGCTTCAAATACTACAGAAAAACCGCCTTCATCAAGTTTTCTTAAGAGTAAAACATTCTTAAATATTGATATTAGTTTTTAATTATATTGAATAAATCTATCATTAAAAATAAAAAAAATGCATAAGAAGTACGCACTTTGCATTAAATCATATGCAATGTCACACTCAACTGATCCAAAATGCACCTCCGTAACTTTAAAGATCTGCTGCTAGAAAACTTACGACTTTCTGAAATAGCAAAGAGAATCTAGGCATAATTATTAAAGGATGGCTCTCTGAAATAGCAAAGAGTATCTGCAAGACTGCGAGAATTGATGTTATAGCAGCAATGACATAGAAAAGTAGGCAGACCAAATACACGTTTTTCACGCCAGGACCATTATAGGTATTAAAGAACTTGTACAAATTAAAATCAAATATGATTATTAAAAATTTAGTAAAAATAACGATGTATAGAGAGCATATTTTTGTATGATAAGCTTGACATGTAGACATTTTTTATGGTAAGCCCGAGATGCAGATACTAAATGGTTAAACTTCTCCCCTCCTCTAATATCAATGCAGATAATACAATCTTCCCTGAAGAAACCACGGTTAGTTGATCGATTTCAAAAAACAGCCCATTCAAGCAAACATAACATCAAGACAAACAATGAAGCCACATCTTTGCTTCAACAGAATGTTCGAAAAACCTGCTGATTTCGCGGAAGTCGTGAACTACTAGCAAACAGAAGCCATTCAAAATGTATAAAGGTGCTGGCTTTTAGAAAAGCTGGCCAAATAGAACATACATTTAAGCGAAAGAAAAAGTTACACTTGTTCAGAAAATCCTTTCGGACAGACTTTCCTTTAAAAGGTAGCAATTCACAATTCAACAAAATTTCATAAGCTATTATTATATTTACGTGAAGATTCGAAAGAATTTTATAATTTATTGTACGAATTTGCAATCTGTCGCAGACCTTAATTTTAATTTCAAATAATGAAACTAATGAAAATTTTTTAATAGGATATGTGTTCCTTATCGTACGATAGGGCGATTCGTTCGATTGATGAGGATTCTTTCTCGTACAATTGATGTTAATTGATGCTAACTTCGATCAAATGATCGTAAGGTGACTACAGAATAAATTTTTGTTTGGTTGACTGGACACAGGACAGACGCAAACTTTAAGAAATTATGTATAAAAAAAAGTATTTGGCGGAGGGAAATTATCTCTTCTTAGCTTCTCTTCTCACGCTGCATACTTCTTGACATGTTCAAAAAGCTTCCGAACTTTCGAGGAAGCCAACTATTGGTATACTCATTCATTCTGTAGCTGTGAATCTCTGAATTTTTCAAATGCTAATAATTTCACTTTAGGAAGCTAATTAAATAATACCAACATTCTATTTAAAAAATGGATTACTACATGTTATTTCCATTAAATTCTTACTGCCTTTCACTTTTCAGCACTAATGGTACGAAAAATGCGAGATCCAATAAGAAAGGAGATGAGTATTATAAGTTAATTTTTGGAGGAGAGGCCAACTAGCTTAATTTTTTTTGGGGGGGAGAGGGATTATTTAATTACCTCAAAGCACTCGAGGTTATCTGTTGAATGGCAAGGATGCCTTCATGGAGGACTTTCTAAGAGATACTGGCTCGTATACACATTACACATACGGAAAACTACGAAAATACCCCGTGGGATCCGAACTCCGGACCGAACTACCTATGCTCCTTGACTTTACTGCTCGGCTACTCGTGGGCCACAATTTTACAATAATTGCCCTAAAGAAATGGGCCAACAAAGATGCATTATATCATTGAGCCTTTTGCAGTCTAACGCGCTAAATTCTTTTCACGCATCGAGTCTATTTCTTCTTTGTAGAATACGGCATCCTACTATTATTATCATCAATTAAAAATTCGTAATTATTACTTGCCAAGTGGGAGAGAGGAAACAATTTTTCTCTTACTTAGGCACATGGCTGCTGCTTTCTCTCTGCGTTTTCAATAAAACCCTAACTTCGAACAAATGATCTGTCAGCGACATAGAAGAAAAACCACTGAAACTTTTAGTTCCGACCCGGGTTCGAATACAGGCGAACGGGCTGGCTGCATGGGCGTTTTCGTGGTTTTCCTCATGTGTAATGTGTAAACGAGCTAGTTCCTTGGAAAGTCCTACACGAAGACACCCTCCCCTTAGGCAGATAACCTCAGCGTGCTTTGCTATAATAAACATAAGCCAAAACAACGATGATGATTTGTTAAAAAAACACAAGATAATTGTCTTCTGCTTCAATCCAATCCCTATTGCTTCTTCAAGCCATAAAAACAAATAATGCCGCACTGGCTCAAAAAATTTCTACGCAAGAAGACAACATTTCATAAGAAAGTTAGAACATTTTTTAGATCGCTTTGGCAAATATTATACCGTTAGAAAGAGCTGTTAAGACTTACACAAAAATTTTCAGTTCTAAAAACTCCCAGTACGTACATACGTATATTTTCATTAAACATTTTTGCATGTATCTGCAAATCCTTCATTTTCTTAATACGTAAGAGAATGAATTTTTTTGTTTGTTTAGGGTTACATGATTGGTGAAAAACAGGTACATTTTACGAGAAAGAAAAACAAACTACGTAAAGTAAAATAGTACAATCGAGACTCTTCCAAATAGCACCAAAATTTGATGCAGTTTGCTCAAAACACAATGATTTATTTTGCTACGTGATTACCAAATAACGGGATCTGTTAAGCAAGAGGCATGTACGAAATGAAAACAGATTTGGATACAACAGAAAATGAGCAACGAAAAGCATCCTTACACATTGACCGAAAATTATGCTAAGTAAAGGATTTTCTCATATATAGTGAATGGCTAATACACACATCTTCGCTGAACTGCTTGTCATGTGACAGTTCATCGAAGAAATAAAAAGTTTTAGCATGGCAAATATGCTAAAAACAAACTTTAATCAAGGGTAATACAGCCTTATCAGTTTATTTTAATTGACATGTCTTCTTCTATTATGCACAACCTACTTAACGTGGTTAATTGATTAAAGTAAATAATTCGAGGGCTGTCTACTTTGGGAAACGATAACTTCGTGGAGGACTTTTAAAGGGAAACTGGGTTGTATTCCCGTTACAATGAAGTAAACTACGAGAATTTCCATGTAGTTAGCGCGTTCGCCAGGATCTGAACGCGGGTCGAACTACGTGTGTTCAGCGATCCTACCGCTCGGCCGCTTGTAGACTTCAAAATAGTTTATGAACGATCTGAGTATATTTACTTAGGATTAAGCTCCACAGACTCAACAGTGAATCCTTCTATAAATATTGGTAGCTTTCTAATGTAAACTACTACCTTCTTATCCACAAGCCTCTCCTTCACAAAGACAAGTGACATTTCTTTTTAAAAATAAACCCTCTGTTTCATTCGACACCAAACTTTAAACAAGTTAAGAAAGACTCAGTTGACTGCATTGAATTTTTCTACAACACTATAACAACTTGAAAAGTAATTGGAAGCAGTCGCTATCACCAACCTCCTTCCTCCGAATTAGAAGTTATTTTGAGCCTGAATCAAAACTTAAGAAAGTTAATTAATTAATTAATTAAAAATCTTATTTTTGCAATGAAGTTTAGTCGAAAATACTACGTTAATGGTGAATAAAGCACAAATCTTTCTATGTTAGACAATTTAATAAAACAAAATCAGGCACTAAAGCTTAGGTTACTGATCAGATAATAGGGCATATATTGATACGCCAGTAATGATGACAGCATATAAATACTGTATTTTTCTTATTAGTGGTTAACTTGGAATATATATCATCGCTTATGGTTTCCCATTATTCTCGATTATTTAGTTTAAAATCCATTTTCGCCCGATTTGCTCTCTTTCGATTTCTTCTTGCTGGCATTTATCAAAGGCAAGTGCAACAATAAGGGCTTTAAATAATTCCAGTCCTTAAAAATACAACGAAAGATGATTTCTAAGTGAAAAAATGAAATGTTGGTACGGAAACTTCTGAGACAGACGGTAGCATATTACTGCGGTGGATTGCACACAATTTGAGAATCTTACCATTCTAATAAAACCAACCTAATTCAATCACCTTGAGTTGTTTTTAAATTATTTCTTCTTAAATTGGCAACATATTAGCGCACATCAAATATATAATGCTTTACATAAAGGAAATCCGGATGGTAACGTTTAGTTTGCCAGTTACCTTTCCCTTTCTAAATACTCAAAAGTTCAAAGGTAAATAATATTCATCAAAAAGCTGCTTAAATGCATTCTCCCCACAATGGAATGCTTTTATTTAGCACAATGTCTAGCCTTTTTTGAAAACCAAGATTGGCAACGCTTCTTCAAAAGATTCATTCAGTTTTATTTTTAAGCACCAGTAATTGGTTAAGCTGACAAGCGGAATGCTTTTAACTTCAAACAAAAAACTACATATTCACAAAGTTCCTATTTAGTCTCCTCGAGAGTCAGATGGATAAAGAAGCAACATATCATAAATTTTAGAAATTTCGTCTGTGATAAAAATATTTATTGGAACTCGGGAAAAGAGAACATTTCTAAAACCGTCTAACAGTTGCATACGTTATGATATAGCCTTTTTTTATGAAGTTAACATAATTTTTACCATCATAAAAACGAATGATGATCTAAATAACAGGCATTCATTTTTTCATTTTTAATATTGAATTTATTTTTAAAAGTTGCCACCTTTCATGCACGTGCAGAAGAAGTACTTATGATGGCAATAATATGAGTTATATTGTCATATTTTAGAGGTATTAAGAAGATTTTTACTAAAAATTTTCAAAATAAATAATAAAACTTTTTCCATCAGATGATCATTATTCCGTGACTATAGCCTATTTTAGAGTGCCTAACGCAGTATAATTTAGTAGAATAAAACAGTTAATGTTTCTGCCGTTGTTAACAAATGAACATACGAATCACAAGAAGTACACTACTGTTCAAAGTAATTGCAACATCAAGAAAGGCACATGTTAAAAGTTAAGATTTTTATTGGAAAGGATGCATATGGTGTAAAGTACGAACGATTAAAATTTCAAAACTATCACTCAAAACGAACATGTTAAATTTGGCACTTTATTCCACCATTTTACTAATTGATCCGCGCAGGGCGTGATGCGATTTAAATTTCGGATTGGTTGGCTATAGAATGTTATTCTATGCAGCTTGTGAAATACGTATTAACAATTCGTCAGTTGTAGTTCAGCGTTACAACTTAGGGATTAATCATGTCCCACGTATTTTCTGTAGTATGTAAATCGAGCGAATAAGCAAGCTAAGGAAGTGCTGACACTTGGTGGTCAGTTAAGAAACATTGATCAGTGCAGCAACAAGACAGCAGCATTAGCTCTTTAGAATGTATTCCTATGACAGTCCTGTAACAATGGTAAGACTTCTGATCATTAAAAAAAAATCCCGCTGACTATTCCAAGTACGTGATATTCGTAGAAGACAAGAGCATAAATGAAATGTGATAGCATTCACCCCACGACGCTGAGAGTAACCATTACAACTTTGAAAATGGCGCTATCCATGGCGAAAGGAAGTCCGGCTATCACGAATTCATAAATTATACGATAACTGACAAATATCAGAACATGCTGCCATTCACAGTCCCAATATCTTCATGCCTAGTCTCTACCAATGCCCAGGCTCTGCTGATGAAGCAGCGTTCTTGAAGTTTACTAAATAAACCCACTCCTATCCCCCAACCCTCTCAAAACGACGTTTAGTAATGTCTATGACCACAGTTATGTCAGCTAATGTTTTAAAAAATACACTAAATTTAAATATCACAATCATATTTTCAATTTTCATATATACGGTTCACTAGCGACTGAACAGATAATGTAGCAGAACAATAGCAGCTTCTTTTAGAGTTCGCATATCTGTGGCGGAACAGTCTAGTTGCAAGACTGCCTTCAAAGCTTTTTCTATATGCTATATATATAAAGGGCCAAGTTTCACTTCAAAAGTTTCCCACGAAAGGTTCCTTCCTAGACATTTCAACGTTTTGAAGTTAACAATAAACGTGTAAATGAAAACCTAACTCCGTTCTGAATAAAGAAATTCTGATTATCTAATGGGTAACTGTCTGTTACGAAACGGAAACATGGTAAAGTGAAACAAAGTTATGAAAACTAATTTAACACTTCGAAGTTACGAGATTAAACAATTCTTTCTTTCCAGATACACGTAGTATCTGTCAATCGTAAATTTGTAATACAAACTGACTTCATTTGCGCCCACTGCGGTGTGTAACTGGAATGCGAGTTGAGTTCTTGAATGACCATCAAAAGGTTAAACATAGTCAAGCCGTTATTATTTTCATTAACATATGATAGTAAAATTTTCTGGATAGATCGACTTTTAATACAGGTAAAAGGTCAATGAAATGTAAAAATATGGAAGAGGGAAATTAAAAAAAAAGACAATAAAACAGTACAATATCCTATTAAATAAAATATGTAAAATAGTATCGCACGTATTAGGATACCACTTCGTAAGCGTCAAATGTGTATAAAACAACTTGACATTTCTTTTTCATTTTATAACCCACTAAACAGCAATGGATATAATGCATATATTATTACCCTTGCATACTGAAAGGATGACATTTCACATTTAAATTTCTGCCAACGGCGCCAAATACATTAGCTAGGTAACAAAGCGAATAACGGATTTTAAAAATGCCCTTTTCCACGTTCATTCCTAAGAACGAGAAAAATATTTAATAAGCGTACTTATTCTCGACGTGAAAGTCTCTGCGGAACCGTCAGAGATAAGCCCAAGGAATACATTTTGAAGAGAAATAAAAAGGGAGTCTTGGGCAAAAGCTCAGCAAACATTTATCGCATTAGATAAAAATATGCGTCTTTCAAAAATGGCTTATTGCTCCTGCCTCTAGACTCCCCGAGGTTCAATTTATCTTCCTCGAGAAGCCGAAAGAATTTTCAGCATTTTATCAGGCATGGCACCACCTGTTTGAATTAAAGAGGTCGGAAGAGAAGTTAATAAATTAAAGGAGCTGACAATTCTAGCCCCGACACTCGAAAGAATACAGCCGGCTAAAATCCCTGTGGCCTTTTAAAAAATTTCATTTTAATGACTGTCGAGGAAAACTTTCAACATCAAATAACAACGAACGAAGAATTTGTCTGAAAAAGTGAAAAGTCGATATTATTAGAAGGGAAATCTTTTGTCCCCGACGCTTCGGAAAATCGAAGTTGGTATGTAAATTAATTTTAAAGCGCCTCGTGGACCACAAAATGCCTGCGGCACCGAAACTATCCTCTTCCTGCACCATTAAGATTACTGCGGCATTCTGCGTTTTCAGAATTTAATCCTGTGATATCTTTTATCTTTCTGCAATGTAGTATTTCAGGAAAATAAAAGTAGTGCCATTACAAACATAACAGAACTGTCATCACTGAAGACTAGGAATCAAAGTATTGCAATAAGTTAGTAATCCGCTTCCGTTACAGGGCTATTTAACCTGACAGGTATATTCAATTTTGAAGAAGTTGAGATCATGTGATAAAAAAACAGGCTGACAAGGCGAATCATAGAAGCCCTTCAACTACAAATACCTTGCATGCTGTACAAAAAAGTCCATTTCATTTATTGATTGAAACTGACGACAACTCTGGAACATTACTGGAACTCTGGAAGACTAACGATGAAAAGTTGATAACCAGACTGAAAGATTAGTGTTCACGGCTAATGCATACCATCAGGTAAACAGCCCACCCAATCATTCGCTAAAACAGCTACATTAAAAATACCCTTCCAGTTCAAACATGCTTCATGCTGCACACACACACACACAAAAAAAAAAAAAACACTATAGAGTAGTGTTTCTCAAACTGTGGTCAATGAAGCCCGAAAATAGAATTCAAATTAACTGCGCAATTATACATAACATTCGTCCATAACGTTTTCGCTCAAGACTGACATTTTACGAAATTTATTACCGGTTTCCCTACCTGTGGACTTCCCACTCTATTCTGAGGAACAAAAAAGGGATTTAAAGCTCTACGACTGTGATGTTTCCCGTTCGCTGCACATTTGGCGTCGCTAATCTAATTAACAGTGACAACGCAATGTAATGAACTGTGAAGGTGTGCTTTAAATAGTATTAATAAGTTTGCCCCTACGCATCTGTGAGAAAGGGTTTCATCACTAACTCCAATAAAAACAAAGTACTGAAACCAACTTTATGCACATTCCTTTCTCAGCTTGCCAGCGTACATCCAAACAGAGAACAGCTTCCTACCTATCCATGGCTTGTAGTTACATTAGACAGAGCGAGAATTCGCTTTATATGTGATAGTGCTAATAGATCCTCATCAAGTACAATCCTACGTACAAATAATTTTTATAAACATTTATATCATTACTTTTATAACAAAAAGTATTTTCTAGCACACTTCTTACAAACTTGGGTACCGAATAATTGTTTGCATATGAAATAACTATATTAAACTTTCCAGTCCAGTTCAAATTTCTAGGTTCAAAGAAAGATCTTAAATTAATAGTAACTTTAACAGATGTAATTTATAAGAAATATAATTGATATGCTTTATAATTACCTTAAAATTTACATTTTAAATTTATAATACTATAAGGTATTTCTCCCGCCTTCTTAACATGTCTTTGTGGTGTAGCCGTCAGCATACTCGACGCGTATTCGAGAGGTCCGTGCTTCGAGTCCCGGCGAGGGCATTGCTCATTTTTCATGTCTCCTGCATCAAAATAACCTAATGACGCTACAGTGGCTCTCCACCACCAGGATTTGACGATTGGGTCCCCTAATCCCCAGTCGTCCTTTAAAAGGGGGGTATATAAGGTATTTCTCCTGCCTTCTTATCATACCTTCGTGGTGTAATGGTCAGCACATTCGGTGCGTATTCGAGAGGTCCGTGGTTCGAGTACCCGGGGTGGACATTGCTCATTTTTCATCTCTCCTGCTTTCAAAAAATCTTGATGTCTCTATAATACTATTTGCTCTGTTATCGTAATTAATGAAAGGAGTTTCTAATGGCAATGTTTGTGTTTATCAATACCTTTTATTTTCTTTCATTACATTTATAACTGTTATTCAAGTAATTAGCCAGCTTATCAGATAATGCATTACTCCTAGTTTCTTGTTTCATAATTTTATTTCCCTATTTTTCTTTCTGTTTTACGCACTTGTTTTACTACTACTATTTGGCTTTATAAACGGAATTTAATATTAACCTCTCAATTTTTTCAAAGAGGCGGTTTATTAAGTGTCTTCATCGGAAAGTGTGAAGACCGTTTACGGTGTCTAAAGGGAAAGGAAAACTCATTTCGCGCAATTCGCTTTATGAAGTCATTAAATTCCTCGTGCAGATGAATAATTTTTTTCCTCTCATTCGTACATTTGGACCATACCGATTTATTACTAGTCCTTTTTGAAATATATATTTATTTGCATAGAAAGAATGCTTTAAGAATATAAGAAAATTCAAGCAATAGAATATCTGAATGTATGATAGAGTCCAAAAAAGGATTTTCTTTTTTCTCCCCTCACATTAGATTGTTAGACCAACAAAAAGCACTTTTTTCGTATAATCCTAAGCTGGTGAATAAAAGAAAACACCGGAAATCTAAATGTTTTTGTAATCTCTGTAGATCTGTTTGTTTCCTACACATTTCCGATAAGCTGATGGTTAAAACTGAGAGCAGAATGTCTTTATTTCTTTCATAGGAAGGGAGGCGAAAAATAAACTATCCACAAAGTTCTTCAATTTACATAACAGAAATACATAAATTTTCATAGTTGTATTCATTTGTAATAATAATGTTAGCAATCTCTGGCTATATTACTATTATGAGAATTACAGAAATTAGACAAACAGAGGGATTAAAATAATTACTACTGTATTTTTATTTTTACGAATGCAACAGTTTGAATTCATTTTGAAGATAATACTTTCAAATATTTTAGATTTTTTTTTTAACGGACAAGTCTAAAATTATTTGTTTCT
>KK117798.1:109104-176033 GCA_000611955.2 Stegodyphus mimosarum
TTGTGTGTGTGTGTGTGTGTGTGTGTGTAAAACAAAGGATACAGTTAAATCAATTCTTTGTGAAAATGACATTTTATAAACGCTTTCTGTTTGCATGTTTAAAGTTTTAAATTGATTTGAAAATGGAATATAATTATTTGACAATTCCTCTTGAAGCCTGAGTTTTGAAAATGTATTGCATTTCGTTCGGCTTAACCCCTTCCGGTACGATTTAATAATGAAAAACTGTGCATGAAATAACCATTTAATTTTTATTAAAAAAACTTGTTTCATTTTATAATTCTTACATATTCTTAATTAATATCCATTTTTACACATTGTTAACTCCTTCCGGTATTATGACGAGTCTAGCTCGTCATCGGTGTTTCATGCCATATGCACAATGACGAGCTACACTCGTCAAATAGCGATTCCAGAAGGTTCACTATCATCACTTATTAGTCGCCTAGCACGCTTTCGCTTCCTTGGTAATATTTCACTATCATTACTTTCATTATCAGTATCAGGTAAATGTACACTTATTTCTTCCGATTCTTCATAATCGCTCCAATGACCTTGACCTTCGTACTCTGTACTACTCCTATCCATTATTATATTTATTATACAACACGATTTTTCTTTTAGCAAAAATATATATCGACCGATGTTCACACTAACTGTTTACAAGAATGAAATCTTACAGACTAACAACAATTTCGCCGCGTCTTGTACCAAGAAATTCTAACGGTAAACAATATGTGATAGTGATATGTGATATTTCCACAAGTAACAAAAGTGTTGCCAAATTCAGTACACTAGAAATTTTAAACTAAATTAATTATCACATTCAACAGTAACTTTAGTCGCATGACGAGTGTAGCTCGTCATTGTGCGTATGGCATGAAACACCGATGACGAGCTAGACTCGTCATAATACCGGAAGGGGTTAAAGATAGATCTAAAGCAATTTCGCCCCATAAAGTGAGCATGGTCAAGAGTTTATAACTGTTAGCGCCATTTCTCAATGAGAAACAACCAAGAACAGTACAAGTTTCAAATTTCAAAATTAAATATCAAGAAGAAACTATTTCTCTTTTTTTTTCTTTGCCTTTGAACTTACACCGTAAAATGAGTTAAGGATAGTAAGCGATCTTGGGGGTCCAAATGAGGTCTGTGAGCGTAGAACCTAAACATTGTAACGCAAAGGCAAAACAGCATTTCTAACGATATTTATAATTTTTTCCGCTGCGAGTGATAATTAGTCGCCAAGCCGTTTCAAAAAATTAAAGCCAGAAAAAAAAATGGATATTAAGAAAATTATTTCTAGAAGACATAAGAGAAACCAATAACAAAATACGTTGAAGGAAAGAGGACATCAGAAATTCATTACGTCATAGCAGCAATGCATTAAAAAACGTGGTTACAAATGGAACTGTAATGATCATTTAAAAGGAACTGCTTTTAATTGAATAAAACGTGTGCCTAGTCAAGTAAATGCACTAACTAAATCAAAGAGTTTCACAACAAAATAGTAATGAAAAAAATTATCTTTTGCAATTTTGTACACATTTTTTATATAAAAGAGTTTTAATTTTTATCAACCATTACTTAAGAAATGAATATTTCTTATGAACTTGGCTTGATACAGCGACCATGATAATATGTCCAGGAATTATTTATGTATACGAAAAGTTTTACTTGTAATCTCGTGAGAGAGCACTTTTATTTTTTCATATTCCTTCTTTATTTTACACGGTAAATTTATAGCTAAATGAAGCTATGCATATCTGCTGACTACGAAATGCACTTTTTTACTTTTATTGCAGTTTTAAAATTTTACAAATATTTAAGCAATTCAGCAAACAATTTGAACCGACGTACAATTATCAAAAATCAATTAAATAATAGGGTACGTTTGAATATCTCCTCCCCAGTTAAATTCTCAATAAAATTAGAAACGCTTACTTAGCATTAACTTTAGCATTCTTTATTTCCGCGTCGATTTTTGATGATACAGGCAGAAAACGATATGGATATATAAATGGTTGTTATTTGACTATGACAAACTTACATATTCACTTGAATCAATCGGGTACTGTTCTCATCAATATCATTTTCGCCCCTAAATACTTTTCTCTAAAGTGCTTTTAGTTGAGTCAGGGCACAAAATAAAATCTCTCTCTATATACTTTATCAAAATCTATTGCAGCGATTATTAAAAGATCTATTGCATAAAGTATGCATCTATGCCATTATTATCTTCTTAGCAGAAAAATATGTAAGCGCAAACAGAAATTTTGAAGCAGTTGAATTTACACACAATTTGAGCAAAAGGCCATCTTATAGCGAATGCCTTCTGCAGAACTGATTTAATGAATACAAAAAATGCACGAAAACTTGAAAATACGGAAAGTCCTGAAAAGTATATTATCATGAAATAAATTAGCTAGAGCTCTAGAACAATGTTAGTTTTATGAGAATTTTATCTTCATGCAATGAGATTTCAAATATACTATAAATACACACACAATATATATAATTTCTATTAACTTCCGTATAAAACAAATGCACAAACATCTTTCTTGTTAACAAAATTTTATGAAATTACAATTAAATCAGAGTGATCGAAATGCTGCTGCACTACATCACATGCTATATCGGAATAATCCGTCATCCCGTAGCCCACGCTAGTTTAACGAAACATTTTGTGAATTGATGCAGAAGTTAAGCATACTCTTTTTAAGTTTCTAAGCATATCACTAATATTTCTTCAAAGCTGTTTCACTGACACGTATACATTTCTTCTTCCACAGAAATTCTCTAGTACACCTTCAAGCAAACACGCTAGTGATCTGCAGTCTGAGTCCTAACAGAACTGTGAAGGGAGGGAATGAAAAAGCACAATGCTGATCCCTCATGAACGCAAATACACAAGTGCATATGAAATCATTCATAAACCTTAATATACAAAGTGGCTTTCTTCCAACAGCTACGAAAGTAAAATGTCTTAAATATTTTTTTTACCAAAGCTTACATAAACTAGCACGGCGAGGGATTACGAGTTGTATTTCACAACTGACAGTAATTTATTTCAAGTTAGGCTTCTAAGGAATTGCGCTTCAGTAAATACGGAAGACAAACACCAAAGGTCGGTAAATACAAAAATTACAAGTTTAAAAAGAAACTATCTTTTAATTCTTAAGAATGCCAAACAGAAGCTTTAGTAGATATATATATATCAAATCAATGTATCCACTCAGAACTCTCATTATGCCATCCTACTCAGCAGATTCTAAGTACTAACACTCTCCTCACAAGAATAAGATCTTAAATGCAAATGATTTCCGCACCAAGGAGAACGGTATGTTAGCTGGTACCACACCCAATACTTTCCACCTTCTGAAGCAATTCGGGAATCCAGAGTAAGTGCAAAAAAACTTGTACGCTCTAACGATTTTGGCAGGAAATATGAAGCGTGAGTTTTAAAAACGGCAGCTGATGCGGACGCCATCTCTTGATTAAGTGCAAGTCACCCGCCGCCCTTTTGGTGTAATTAAAAGTCGCTACACTTTTAAAACTGCTGATTAGAATGGCACGATAACTCAAAATGACAGTTAATAAAGTTGCAACATCGTTTGCAGATGATCATGAGGGCGGACGGATTGCGAGTGACGCTGATATTAAAGAGATCAATTAAGCTATAATTTGAAATTAAAAATCACTTAATTTAAGAAACGCATTGCAATGCAGTTAATATGGCAAGTAGGAACTAAGTTATATTTATGAATTCTTACCTTCAAGAGACCTTGATCTCTATCTTTCCTTTCGTTTCCAAACTTCCATTTCATATTGAAAAATGTACACTTAAACTTTCCACGATTTAGAATGCGTTAAGACATCTTTTACCAAACTTACATTAAGATTTTATACAAGTAAAGAGATAGGCATTAATTTTCATATGATAAACGTAATAATTTACGTCATAGTGCAATTATCGCGAAATATTGCTTTTTTAACACTATGGTTTCGAAGCTTATAGGACTAATGCCGATTCAAAAATTAATATTTTTACTATCTTTAAACATATGGAAAATACACATTGTGCTTTATTTAAGAAAAAAGCGTAATTTTACTTGTATGCATGTCCCAAACGTTATTTTTTCCTCCGACTTCCACCTTACATATTTCATGTTGTAATATATTGTTGCATTCTTACGGGTTCGTGGGTTTGAAGGGATTAACGACAACACTTGATTAAGAATGAAAATACAATTTATTAGCCAGTATTACTCAGGACAGCTCCAAAAATGCGTTTACAGTCGTCGAAAAACTACGACAAACAGGCTGAAGCAATCAGCAACACAGCCTTCAAGCTATCAGGCTATAATGGTGAGGACAGCTTCACGGTAGAGCACTAGAATAAAGTTCCCGACTCGGATCGTTCGTTCTCGGAACTCAACATACTCTCGAGACTCTCCACGCTACAGCTCGTGATGCAATCGATAGCCTCAACGATGCACATTCTCGACACACTCGACGACTAACTAGACTGCTATTCCGCGTACAGGCAGTGGTTATATAGCTTTTGGCCTGCCTTCGAGAACATTCTGGGCTAAACCGGTAAGAATTCGTTCCAGAATGTTCTCCATCCGCCTATGGCATATCGCCAATTTTGTTCCCAAATGTTGCCACAAGGGAAACTATCCTACCGCGGCCAGGCATTTCGTAACAATATTTTTTGCTTTTTTTTCCAGTATACCATAATTTCATATTGGACCTATTAATACAGCCCGTATTTTAAAAACAATTTTCTCACGTTCGGCATTGCTATGGGAATTCACAAGACTGCCAACATTAGTTTACGGCAGGGATTCCAAATCCTTTTCATGCGCTGACCCCTTTTTAAAGAATGGTTTTCTTCATCAACCTTCTTAATTTTTTCATTATAATGCATAATCATGTATACAACATAAACATAATACAATTAGCTAAAAATAAATAATTTAAAGATACCTATTAAGCTAAGAATTTGAGCAAACATTAAAAGAAATCTGATGTGTGCACCACATGACTTCCTTGTACGGAATATTAAATTATACGCATTTTTTTCTGCATTTCCTTTAAACTTATTTTCTCCAATTCCATTAGAGATATATTTTTCATTCAAGTAATTCAGTTAGTTCAAACTTCGCGGCAAGGCAAAAATACATAAAACTCAGAATAGCGTCATTAAAATCTGAAAGGCATGGAAAAAGATAAAACACCAAATATAGTTAAAACAATTTTTACAATTACAGTTTTTACGCAGAAGCAATTCGGACAGCAAGCAAGAAAGCAGATTTTTCGGTGCACAAAACTAAAAGTTTCCTTTTAATCCTTATCTTACTCACATTTTTACTCACCTAGATATATGTAACAATGTTTGGCATAACATCTATCAGAATAGGTAAAAATTTTATTTATAAATTTATTTGATTTATTTTATTCGACATAAGAACGAATATAAAATGATTTTACTGACAGATACTTCCAAAACGCTCCTTTACTTTACAGAAATACAGTTGCTGAATAATTATCTTAATATTTTAGTATATGCTTCAATATTTGCTTAACAAACTTTCTCTAGATAAGCAAAGCATTTTGTGACTCTTGTACTACAAAACTAGATCTGTTACAAAATGTTCTAAAGGAGAAACATATCTAGAATATTAAGAACTTGCTCAGAAACTCCACATCGTTAAATAAGACATCAAACTTCGATGGAAAGGATAACGCGTTAGTAAGAATTACCTGAGGGCATACTCAAGCAGAAGATGAAATAGGAAAGAATTATTTTAAGACATATGATAAAACTAATACGTGAAAGAGCTAAGGCTTACCTTACTTTACGAAGATAGATTCATAAAGTAACTTATTTTAATTTTACTAGTAAACCAAAGCAAACCATTACAGAGACATGAAAAGAATTACCCTCTAACAGGATTCATAAATTTTTAAACTTTCCTAAACTTCGCCAACAAGAAACATAGTTACAATACATTCAGTTATATGTTTGCTATCGAGATAAACTCTCTTACGCAATACAAATAAAATTTTGTATGCGATTAATTCTAAATGCGTATAAAATTACATGAAAATCAGTAGCCTAGTGAAAACAAGGTGAGGGTAAAATATATAATACGAGAAATATTACAAATGAAAATCAAAAATCAAAAACGTACCGATTTGGTCCCACCTGACAAGGCTCAAAGTGCAGAAATTGACTTAATTCACTATTCTGCTAAGTTTCAAATGTACACAAATTTGGCTGCTATGGCAAAAAAATCTGATGTGTACACCACATGACTTCCTTCTACGGAATATTAAATTATGTGCCCTTTTGGCTGAATTTTATTTAAATTTATTACCTTGAATTTTATTAGAGATACATTTCTCATTCAATTACTTCTATTCTCAGTTCGCAGCAAGGCAAAAATATATAAAACCTCCAAATATATTCATTAAAAATTGAAAAATATAGGAAAACATAAAACACCAAATACAGTTAAAAACAATTACAATTAAAATTACATTTTTTACGCAAAAACAAGCAATTCGGCCAGCAGGCAACATGGCAGATATTTCGGTGTACAAAAATAAAAGATGAATTTTGGTCCCACTCGGCAAAAAGACGCTGAAGTGCAGAAAGAATTAATTCACTATTCTACTAAGTTTCAAATGCAAACAAATGTGGCAGCTATGGTAAACAAATGAGGCTTAGCCGCAGTTGAAGAACTTTTAAAACGTTGATAATTATACAACTATTGCATGCAGATTAACTATTTGCAGACAAATAATTTGATATGTACATCACATGACTTCCTTGAACGGAATATTAAATTATACGCATTTTTTTCTTGAATTTCATTTAAACTTATTGCAGTGAATTAAATCTACTTCGTCGATATCGCATAAACTCAATAGAATAAATGCACTCCTTAAAATTCACTAGATTTGTTTATCATAACGACACTCTGACGCTAGGTTCACGTAACAGCGTTACACCTCATTCATTTTATAACTCAGAATGCACAAAAATTATGTCATCTGAAGATTTATCTAATCGTTGCCATATGTTCTATTAAAATATTATAATAAATCTAAACGATGTTTAAAATAAATTAATAAACAAACAAAACAGAACATGAAACAAAAAAAGTTTTTCATACATGAATCAGTGTATCTCATTCAATTAAATCAGTTCTCACTTCGTGACAAGGCAAAGATATATAAAAACTCAAAATATCTATATTAAAAATTACGAAGTAAATCTTAAACACTTATTTCCTCGAATTAATGCCAGAATGGATTAAGCATGATTTAATTGGCAATAATAGAAGGTGACGTTATCTTTGTTGTTGCGAAGCTTAGTTTCTTTAGATTGGCAACAAATCCGCTATTCTGCTAAATTTCGAATGTATATAAATACGGCCGCTATGGCCAAAATAATTAGGCTTAGCCGCACTTAAACAATTTTTAAATTGTTGATAATTCTGCAGTTATAACATGCAGGTTAACTAAAGGAATAAAAATCTTAACCGGAAGATACGAATAACATAATTCAATCATTTTTAAAGCACTGAGCCGAGTAGAGTGGATAATTTTTTAAATGGTTCTTACATACAGCAGCTTATCACACAACTTTGCCTTTTACTAGCGCCCTCTTTTATAAATAGAAGGAACACTACTTTACATCACATAATTAAACTTGCTACTTGTCCACACTCCAACAGAAATAATGGTAAATTAATTAATTCAATTTAAAACTTACTTTTTACTTGCCTTTATTATATTATTTTAGTATTATTTAATTTAGTTTCTAGTTCATTTTTAGTATGTTAATAATTTCTATATCTTTTTTGCTTATATGCATATTCGTGTCGGGGAAGTTTTTTGTGGGCAAGCGTTTCCAAATTAAATTGTTTTTCTAAAAAATTGGTATTATAAAGGGTATTGTTTTGTATTGGCTTTGATTTATACTTTTCTAAAAGTTCCACTTGTTTGAATTGTTTTGGTAGGTCACATTTTTTGGTTTTACTTTTGGTTTTGAATTTTACACTTGCCTACATAAATGACGAAATACGAATTGTATAATTGAAGAGTTAGATTCGAGGGCAACTTCCCCTTGATAAGTCTGTCTTCTGCCCAACTCAACAATTATTCACTTATGCATATTTTTTATTTTTAGGATTTAAAAAAATTTATTACAATTTTATACTTGCACTTGATTTACTTATGTTCTCAGAAATTAAATGATATTGTAGATTAGTTCGCAGCAATATAAATTATTTATAAGTTCTTTTAAACTTATTTCTATAATTAATTTTTTACTTTAAATTGCTTTTTACGAATAGAAATTTTGTTAAATTCAAATTTCATTCCTTGCAGCAATGGCGCAAGAGAATTATTTAAATTTAATTTAACTTTACTATATTCTTTTGAAACAATATATATATATATATATTAAATATGTATATATATATATACATATATTTATATACTTTTGGTACGACCGACTGCAACCAAAATAGGAGGTGCACATCTGTATGTTATAGCAGTTCCTATACACAAAATTTCAACGTTCTGAGACTACTCGTTTTTGAGTTATGCGAGATACATACATACATACATACATACATACGCACACATGCTACGAAAAAATCTCTTCAGAATCTATTTTAAATCAGTTTTATAATTTTTTCGTGGGAAAAGAATTCTTTATTCTGTCCTTACGTTCAGATTTCACACAAAAACATCGTTAAATTGCATTCGCAAGGGGCCAAAATGGATATTTTCCTTGAAATATGATACACGAAATTTTTCGCCATTACAATACTTCCTTTTACTTCGTACAAGGGCGTAAAAACGCACAATTTACAAACATATAAGAATAAAGAAACTGAGCTCACTGAGCCAATTAACAGAGCGGATATATATATATATATATATATATTCTTTATTTATATACCTTTTGGTGCAACCGATTGCAAATAAAATAGGAGGTGCACATATACATGTTATAGCAGTCCTATGTACAAAATTTCAACGTTCTGATGCTACTCGTTTTTCCGTTTTGACGCCACGAAAAAATTTCTTCAGTATCCATTTCAAATTAGTTTTTAAATTTTTTTGGGGGAAAAGAGTCCTTTATTCTGTCCTTACCTACAGATATCACGAGAAAACATCGTTAAATTGCATTCCATAGCGATTAAAATGGAAATTTTTTGAAATATGATACCCGGAATTTTTCGTGGTTACAATACTTCCGTTACATCGTACAAGGAAATAAAAAGAGCTACTTTAAAACGACAAAATTGCGAATATATGATGGATACCTTCTGATGCAACCGAACTGAAATTTCAAGCTTCAAAGCTGAAATTCAAAGGATAGAATACCTAGGTGGATAACTGTCAGAAATTAATTATCTATTTATAGCATGAAACAGTGAATGTGTCCGATGGCGACTGCCAATATTATACGAAAGAAAATGATTAAACTACGGTTTGTAGCGTAGCCATAAGGAATAACAATTGAGAAAAGGAAAACATATTATGCACTAAACAAAAGAATAGGACAAAATAAAAATAAAATAAAAACATCAGGTAACGTTTTATGTTACGAGCTAGCCTAAAACGGAAATATATATATAAATATAAATAAACAAATAAATAAAAAGTAAATGAAATTAAAATGGAAAGGTTACATGAGAGGAACGTGTTTCTAGGGTTGCAGTCGAAAACACCGCGCAGAAACCAAAGCAAAGCGAATATTTCGCAGTTCTAAAACATCGTAGTACAAAACATCGCTGTCCAAAATAAAGCGGTTCAAAAACTTCGCAGTTTAAAAACATCGCTATCGAAAATATTGTGGTAGAACATAAAGCACACTAAAAATAACGGCATCACGATAAAATCGCAAACAATGCGTTTTTCAAGCTTTAAAAAGTTTTTAAATGCCTATTCACATAATGATTGATTTGTGAGCGCAAGAAGAAATGAGAGATATTTTTACTTTATGAATTAACTAATAATTTTTTGCTGAAAAATTATGAAAGGAACTTCAAAAATTGAAAATGAGTACAAAATTAATGCTACTTACAGAAGCTGAAGCTAACAGAATTTTTTATTTTGACAATGAATTAAACAATTTTAATAGAGGTACCTACATGTAGTTTTCCTCTTTTTAATCCTTTTTAGACTATATTTTTTATGAAAAATTACCAGTAAAACTTTATACAAACGATTAATTAATTAATGACCTTTATTGTTTAACTATACAAATTTCAAATTCTATTAACTACTATGCCTCGCATTATTTTTCGACTCAATTTCAGTTTCTGAATTCTTAAATTTCCTTCTCATTTTGTCATCAAACATTTAATAGTTAATTCATTCTTATTTGCGCTCATTATGCGAATTTTTAAAGGCTGAAAATGTATTGTCTGCGATGTTATCGTCATGCTGTGGCTTGCGGGTGCTTTATTTTTTACGACGATATTTTCGACGACGACATTTTAGAACTTCGATATTTTCTCTATGGTTTCTTTTCTCCCATGACGTTACGCATGACGACGATTTCGCCTTGCGTTGTTTTTTCTGCAATGTTTTCGTCCATGATGTATTGGTGGCGATGTTTTCAGTGGACCCACCTTATAGAGTGCCACACAAGTGTTTCCATAACTTGGACTAACACGAATTCTATGAAGCATATTTGAATACCTCTTTATTCCATCCAGTTCAAAACTCATACATGGCCAGATAGATGATTACAATCATATATCATTATGTTCCACTACAAAATAATTCCAAAAACAAATTATTGAAACCACAGTATCAGCCATAAGGCTAAAATCTGAATCTCCAGCAAAAAAGAGGCATTCTCTTTGAAAAACATATTACTAGTCATTTACAAAACAGTACAACAGAAGAATTCAGAGTAGCGAGTTGAGAGAAAATAGCACTTTTAAAAAGGGCAGTACTGAAACTCTTGTTTAAATTTACATCTAATAGAATAAATAGAATTAAGAATTATTCTCTTTTAACTAATTTAAGATGGATTAAATTAAACTGTTTAATTTAGATAAACCCTCTGCTTTACGCCGAGATATTGTCAATAATTCTACTCCCAAACAATACCAGTTCGACAGCTCGCCTTACATGTTTCGTTCGTAAGAGAAGTGCTATGTGATCGCGGTACTTTTATGCTTAGAACTTCCGTCATTCCTTAGCATTTAGAAGCACCTCTTGGTACTTCGCAGTAAATTCGAAAGTAACTATTTACTCGATGGAGGTAGGTCGCCACAGACCACGTACTCCGGTGTTTGCACTACTCGAACGCAAAGAATGATATGTAATGCCCATATTACTATGGTTTAACAGCACAAAGACATTTAAACTACACTTTAAAAGGTCAGATGTACACTTCTCTCATTTATAATCATTTTGAAAGGGAAAATTTAAATGGATGACAATTTCCATTACTTGCAAATGTTTTCTCACGAGTGTGAAAAGATCTGCAAAGAAAGTACAAAACTTTGATTTGCTCGCCTCAGTTATTTTCTTCACTCCGTGTTTTATCTCACTCAATAGGAATACGAACTTTTTTCCTATTTTTTATACGAAATTATAGCCGTTATTGAAAACTAATTAATTAATAATTAATATACAATATTAAATTATCATATTACATCAAATAGCCAAAAATAATTGCCCCGATGTTTCGAAAAACGATACGCAACGTACATCTTATTTATATTCATTTAGAAAACATTCTATTTCAATCAAAGCCCTGTTGCTGTTACATTTTCAAATTATTAATGAATTTTTATCCAAAAACGAAGACAGTTCTACACTATTTATAAAATCTACGAACCGTCTACACTTCATCGGAGTCTGTTTTAAGTAACAGTTCTGTCGATAATACTTGTATATTGGCTGCCACCTCATGCAATGCAAATCGAGGAGAATGCAAAGCTCCTATTTATAATTTCATAAGCGAAATATACTTTTCTTTTTTCATTCATAAAAGTTTTAGACTGGCTATATGAGCTTGATTTTTGTTATTAAAAGTCAATAACATTACACACATCTCAGACGAAAAAATGCTCGCGAAATTGATCACGTTATCAGTATACTGAGACTGCCATTAGGATTACAAAAATATTGAATTCCTAAACGGAATAAATGCAGGCCATACCGAAAAAAAAAAAGTGCAGTTGAGTACATGAATTTGAGAATAACTTTCCTTTTATTTCCGAGTAACATTTTTAAATTGTCCCATACTATTCATATTAAAGCTCCACGCATAGAATATTTTGCTAACTTAAAGTACCTTTCGAAACTTAAAGTACCTTTCTTTTCGGTTTCATAATTTACCACAAATTAAAATCGTGTTGATTTTAAACATAAAACCAGTAAGATATATACTGATAAAGACACAAAAAAACTGTACCTTCGTGATTATCAATTTTAATCAGCTAAGAGAAAATAACACGCCAAGTTCAAAGAAATAAAATACTAAATTTAATTTCCCTAAAAAATATCAGTTCTAGACAGAAGAGTTACACATCAATTGAAGTTTTTTTGCTGTTTACGGTCGATAACAGAATGTAAGTAAAAACAATGCAGTTACAATGTAAATAATAATAATAATTTCGTTTTCTGACTACTCAATGTCTAATATTTCTTTTGACAAGTTCAATTTGGTCACACTTTAAAGCTAATCACAGGTATCAGATTAATGTACTCTTCACAGAATTCCTGACGGAATGATAAAATGATAAAATTCTAACATTATCTAAAATCTCAACCGATATTCAGACAGACGAATTCTGCAACATATTTCAAAAGGATATAAATTTGAGGATATTATATTAAACAAGCAATAAAAAATACAGGTAATATTTTACCTGATCGTTATCTTGACCTTGCCAACTATCATTGCTCTGAAAAGAAAAGAGAAAAATTATCAAAATATCGTTGGATAAAGAACATGATATACATAAAATTTAAAAAACTTGATCCCAACTTTCGCATATAACAATTAAATAGAAAATACAAAAACAATTGCACTGCTCGTAAATTCCATGCTATAACCACGGTTAGTGATTAGGATTATGAAATCTATTTTTCATCTGTTTCAAATATTCATTAAATAAAGAAGATAAAATAATTAAAATATGTTCAGCAATACAACAAAAATATCATTTCACTACGCACATGAATCATATGGCTATTTTTAAAAATTTCAAACATGGTCGGTATGCATCTAATAGATGTAGCTACACACTGATACATACAAAAAAAATCTCATACATACAAATAATAATAATAATAATAATAAAACAAATTTTTAAAAAATTAAAGAAAATGCATTTACGAAATATATAAAATTATATTTCCGAAATTTATCAAATTAAACATTTAAAATAAAGAAACGCTTTTAGAAACATAACAAAATCTACCTGATATTATATTCAAAAACTAACATTAATTTGATTCTTAGTTCATCAATTATAATTCTGAAATTTATGAGTCAGTTACAGGAAACAGAAATACGATAGCCTCTGTTATTCTGCCTTGGTTATACAGCTTCGAAAGACATATTAAAAATTCTAGCATTCACCAAAAAATCTTTCAATGTCAAATGTTCTTATAAAATAATTCGATTCTTCTTATGGTTCTGATCAACTTAAAAAAATAGAATATACGCAAAGAAAAAAAATTGATAGCTGCTCAATTAGAATAGTGGTTAGCGAAGTTCAGTGCCGTACCAAAGGGCCCAGGTTCGAATCCCGGAGAAAGCATGGATGTTTGTAAAAGATTTGTGTTTGTTTGCGGCATGGGGGCACTCTAAGGAGTAGGAGAGAATCGGACCCGTCCCATCGGGGTGCTCTCTAGAAAAACTGGGGCGGAACGGAGAGACATGGAAACCGCAATTTGAATTTCGTCATTCAGCCCTGTAGAACGGGAGATTATAGAACTGTCCCGCCCCCTTTTTTTCCTTGCAGTTACTTCGTGGATTGTTCTAATGACAGGCGAGTGAGATAAGTCACAATAACATTAACAAAGAAATCATCATAACTTTCAACCCAAACTTCAAGCTTTTCAGCGTTACATTACGATACCAAATCGTTGCTTACGTGAATGAATTCATATAGCCAAGCAAATCGTTATTTTTGAGAAGCAAGTCTTATACCATGCAGCAAAGTATATTTAACCTTCAGCTGGTAACAGGTTCCAGCTTAGAGTTTTATTGAATCACTTTCCTTGCCCTCCTGCAGAATACCATATATCATAACTCTTATTAGTGCGTTTAACTAAACTAAAATTAGTAACGATTTCCATGAAAAACTGTTTTTAAATTTGAAAAGTGTTCTCAAAATTTGTAATTTGATTTATAGTTCGTAGAACTCGTCCATATCGGTTAGGTAAAAAGTTCTCACTACACCAAAGAGAAATTTACCTTTCATGTAAAACTGTATGCTAGTTTTTTATTTAGCTTATATTAATTAATTATTCGGATAACATGGGAACTACGAAAAAAGGCCTGAGAAATGGCAGATTACCTTTCCATATACAACTGACGCAGGTACATTACCAAATTATAACAAACCTTTTGCTTTGAGAACGAAAAAAAAAATTACATGCATATATTCTTGCATATAGGTCCCCCCCTCCCGCAATAAGAACACACAGTTTTCTTAAAATTCTCATTTGCTCTCTTCTGTACTAACTGAATCTGACAAGCACTTTACACATGCGCCGTATTTTGAACTCATTTACTAAAAAAATGTTTCTAATTGAATTTCATGGCTTAAAATGTAAAACAAGCTGTTGAGTATTTTGCAGACGCCCGCGAGAAACTGAAGGATCATTAAAGTCAAATTTCAGTAATATAAATACTATTTATAATAAATCCTGAAAATGGCCTTCAAATGGGTAAACTATAAAAATACATATGCATTACGTAGGCAAACTTAGAACAAAAATGAACTTTACTAAGAAGTTAGTTAAACAAAAATCTTTTATTTTTAAAGCACAGGCTTTACGTTATTATTCCAAATAGGCTTTCATGGTACTAAGATACTTATTTATACCGGTATACAAGTTTTCATATATCCTCATTACACAGTTCTGCTGCCGATATAATGAGATAGGTAGCTAGTGTTCGTTGAAACTCTACGTTTTCAGTAAAATACTTTCAACTAAACTCTGCTCATCTTCAAAGACACTAAGTGGCAGCACATCACTGACATAACATCTCCAACAGAACTTTCAGTGGGAGGTTTAAGAGCACCCGGTCTAATGTCCAACTTCGCTTCCAATAACAGACATCTTTTGAGAAAATTAAAGGGATTTTAAACAGAAAGAGCTTTGCTGCCAATATAAAGTTTTAGTTAACGGCAACTGCATTTCTCGGTGGGCTAGTACAGAAGTGTATAAAGAATGCATATAGGAACTTGTTTACCGGCATAACTGCTTAACTTCTTTTGTTCATTTTTTTCTAATGAAGGGGTAATAAAAAATAAACCTGAGATCATATATTTACTTTCAGAACGTGCTGTGTATACTGACACAACAAGAATAGATTGCATGCGAGTTATAGCTGGTCAGTTTAATACCTAATACTGCTGCGTACTATCGTTTCAGAACTTACCTCAACAGGAAAAAAGACATGATTGAATTGACATGACAGAATTTTCAGCCCTCCCCCTCTGTTGTTAGATGTATCAAAAACGATGTCATTAGATGAAAACCAACAGCCTTCAGATCTACAAACGTGCTGAACAAACACTATGGATGTATTTACATTAAAATGTTTTAAATAAAGTAGAATGATACCAACTATCGTCGGGTATTGTTTTGCAACTACCAGAGATCAGATCGAAATTCCGACAGATTTACTATAATGTTATAGGGGCGAAGATTTAAACAATTTATTTCTATACCGGCGTAAAATAAAAATTCTACAATGAGTAATTTTTAAAGCAAACTTCTATTATTTTGAATGCTTTACACAATCTCCTGTATAAACCCAGATACAAAAAATAAAATACAAACCCAGATACGAAAAATAAAATAAGATAATTTATACTACTAACATTTCATTAAGTGAATTAAATCAATAATAAAGCATAAATTGCATTGAACTGAATTCCGATATTTTAAAAAAAAAATCAGCATTTTGCATAACATAGAGTACAGTCGCTAATTCCTAAGAGAATGTTTTCAAATTAAAAGCCAATAAACAAGTTTTTACTTTGCATTTTGGATGAAGATGATTATTAAACTTCAGCTAGAAAAATGTCTTGTGGATTAAAAACATTGATATAAGAAGAGAATAAATAACTGTTTATACTAATAAACATGTCCAATTCTTCGCATGAAAAAACATTCTTTCCCTGGAAAATCATATCGAATGTGATAAATAAAGGGAAAAAAATTGCATTAAGTACCCCAAAGAATAGGAAATGATCAATCAATGCGCATAAGATTTGTGATCCATCTCCGTGAGAAAACAAAAGAAATCAAGAACGTCAGACACGGTTACAGTTACGTCCCGTTCATGCGAAAAATTACATGGAGACGGCGGAAAATTGCAACCCAGAAATAAAATCCATTATGAATCAGAACAGCAGATAAGTCTCAAATGATGCGAAAATACAAAAAAAAAGGTGTTTATCTGGCTTTAATTCCGTTTCCTCTTTATAGGTAAAAAGTACAAAATATGAAGTTACTCCTAATTTAACCTCTGTTTCGAATTTAATAGAAAATTTAAAGTGACATAAATGTGTTGCTCGCATATTTCATGGTCTTCAGGGATTTTTACTGCCAATACTAAAAAGAAGATATACATGGCAAACAACAGAAGTGTTTTATATCAAACGATGGACAAATTCTACCACTGGAGCATACAGTCTTAGACACAACCAATAAGGTATTTTTGCATGAACCAAAATGTTTTATTACAAAAATTGCATACAAAGTTTATATATATTATTAATTTTCTTTAGAAGGAAAAGGAAAACAAGAAGCATACTAATGATTTTAGCAATTTTATTGTAAGCTTAGATTAATTTTTAATATTAAAGAAGCTGCTCTTAAGAAAATCATTAGAAGGATATTTTTAAAATATTACGGGCGTATCTCCAGATATTGAGGATTTCGTCAAACTCCAACACAATAAAATGAATATCATAAAAAGAGTCACATAAACATTTTTCAATGTACTTAAATTTAAAATTACATTTAAGGTTTATTATGAATTCGCCGTAGAAATCCTTTTAATTTTCCATTCAGAAGATTCCTTTTCCATCAACAGTTCGGGTAATCATTTGAAGGTTTTTCTCAGAGTTCGACTTTCTAGAATTAGCCGTTTTTAGCTCTGGATTTGACACAAGAAACATGGGACTTTTCATTTGAACACTTAAAATCAATTTTGCTATTACCACTAGCGTAGACTAAAGACAATAGAACTGATAGAATTTCAGGCACACTGAAAGTTGATAGAATTTCAAATATACTGAAAGTATAATAAACTGAATGTACAATTTGGGGAGGGGGTTCAAAATACAAAAATGACACAAAACCTTTAATATTCAGCTAAAGAACTTTAGATTAACGCCAAGTACGTCATGGAATAATATGACAATGAAAACGCTTACTAATATTATCAGTTTATGAATGTTACTCGAAAATTTGAGGCATTTAAGCAGCATAGAGAAATTTACAAAAATAATTAAACATATTTTTACTTTCTTATATGAAATAAAGGGACCAGAAAAATTTCGGTTACCAAATTTCAACGAAAATATCCATTTTGACCGATCTTGAATCCATTTGAACGATTTTCTTTTGCGTGACATTTGTACGTAAGAGAAGAATAAAAAAACTCTTTTTCAAAACGGATTGCAAAATCGATTCTGAACGTACGTACGTCTGCATGTATCTCTCATCACTCAAAACGATTAGTCGTAGGACGCTAAAATTTTCTACATGAGACTACAATAACATTTAGTTATGCACCACCCCTTTTTTCTTAAAAACGGCCGCAACAGAAATATATATGTGTGTATGTATGTGTATATATATGTACACACATATATATGTGTGTGTGTGTGTTGGTTGGAAAGAACGTAGCAGATTTTGATGATGTAGAAGGTAGATCCACATTGAAGAGGAGACTTAGCAGCCGAGTAATATTAAACATTCAACTTTATTTCAATTGACATTTGCAGCCACAATTTACTTGGCACCCTAATCGTGTCTATTCAAGAACATTAATATTTTTGATAGTATTGCAATAGGAAGACAGCGCGCGAAGTAGCGTCTTGCATATTCTTGAAATAAATTAGGACACTCTTACAGTATTCTCACAGAAAATTGAACTTGTAGACTTCGAAAATTTCAATAGAATTTTCAATTTGCATTTATTGCTAAAAATGATATCGACAAGATTTTATTTAAAAAAATAGATCATAATTGTATGATTTTTCTTTCAAAAATGTATTTACCTGGTTCCGCTAATGCTTTCATACTTTCTTCTAAGTCTTTTCTTCCGCCAAACCATTTTCTATTTGAAGGGATGGGGGAAATATATATATGGATACATATATATATATACACATTCAAGACACACACACTACATGAATGCGACATAATTTTCTTCGTTGCTACGCACGCTAAGTAAGAAAAGGAAAAACTATTGCAACTCAACAGCTTGCGCAAACTGTTTCTGGCATGTTCCCAGAATACGATCACGATTACAAGCGAGGAAACACCAGGCAATGAAAATCGCTTTAATCAAAAAAGCATTAGGTGGTGGTGTTGGAACACTACATGCTTGCGAGGATAAAGCTTGTGACCTAAAGTAATAAAAAGAACACAGGAGAAACAGTTTATACAAAAATGAATTAATCTTTCTTTTTGAAGAAGTGGATGTCACAAAAAACTGCGACAGATTTATTCATCAATATTTGTCCTGTCAGGTTCGCCCCTGCACAAATTACGAATGCAGCTAGAAGCTAAGAAAGCACGGAAATAATAATGGTGTTTAGAATGCTTCACACCCATCTGCGTAGAATAAATAAGGGTAAATAGCTTACCCTTATCATTATATAATGAAAATATAACAATTAACAGTAATATGAAAGATAATTACAGTTGTGTTCCTTCTGTTTCAAAATTTTGCTGCTTCAATTTTATGAAAAGCTCTGTTATAATTAAATATATTTTTACGATCCTTAAGCAGCATACTAAATGGTTTTACGTCAGAATGAAAAGAGTGTAACTACCATGGTTAGACATTCGAATCTTCAAATTCCGTATAACTTTAAAAAAGAGAGAAAGATATATTTTATACTTAAAAACTCCAATCTTTGCGCTTTTAATCGACAATCGAACTTTTCAGAGACTAACCTAAAAACTCACTAAACATTTCAACACACAACTTCAGAAAGATTAGTTTTATTTAAGTCCAGCTAAAATGCTCAATAAAAATCGAACATGTGTTGCGATTTTAGAGGACTGTGAAAATTCATTATCTCTATGAGTAAAAGGCACGTCTACATTAGACATCTTTCATTCTTTTTCTTAAATTCATCCCAGAATTCCCATTGATTATGACTGCATGAAAATATCGACATCTTTCCGAAAACGTTCTTTGCAGTGATATCCACGTTCTATTTTATGTTGCACTCAAACTGACGAAAGAATGTCGGACGTAATTTACTTTCAGTACCCAGAGAGATATTCGTGTACAGAGAGCAACTTTTACACTTTAATCAAAATCCGAAATACCAAATGCATGGCCAGAAGCATTCCGATGACAATTACTTTCAAAAGTAAGTTTTGCAATCTCTAGTAACACTCAGATTTCAGAATATAATGACAGATTAACCAGTTTTTAAGAGGAGATGCTCCAATGAAGTTTAGATGAAGCTTACATAAAAAAAAAAAAAAAAAAAACACGTAACTATTGCAATTTTAGAGGATTTGGATCTTCAATTTACGCCCCCTCCCCCAGTATTTCTAAGTACCAAGCACTTAAGTTTCTGATAAGAATTTGGTTTCTGTGCTTAGAATTTAATCTATGTTAACTCTTGAAATAATATTTCTCTTTTATACTTGCTTTGATTTATTATGTCTATATATAAACTGCTACTTAAAAATTTTTTTTTATCAAATTACATTGAGAAGATGAACCTCAAGGTAAAAGGATTTTAATTACAATAAAGACTTGCCGAACACAAATTTGCTGAACACGATTTTACACATACGCGTTAATTTAATTGTTTCCATGTCATTTGATTAAAGCTATAATTTCATTCATAAGCGGTTCAACGTTCATTCATCAACACAGTATCTGCTTCCATCAGCTGTGGTTAGAAGTTATTATTGAATGGATTTTCATCGTCTGAAAATGACGCTAACAGAAACATACAAATTGTAAAAGCAGTTGGCGATGAAAGATTTTTCAAAAGTCAGAGAAGTTAAAGAAATAGAAATGGCGAATGAATAACTGGATGATCACCAGCTGACAGTGAAAGCAGTGATAATGAACAAGAAGATAACGTGCCTTATCTTTCTAGAAGTTAATCGAATCGTTAAAAAAGGACAGCAACTGCGTGATTTTGCAGTTGATCCAGATAAAAAGAGTAGAGGGCACTTCGTTAGAGGCACTAAAAAACTTTACGTTCCTTACCGCTAAACATTTAAAGAAGTGCGTCAGTCATCGGACCAAGTAAAATTCATCAACGTTTTAAAAAAGAATAGCGTCAGATACTCATTAAGCAGCAATAAAAATCCATTCAATTAACGTTTTTTCCCTAATTACAAATATTTAGTTTGTTTAACTTATACATACTTTCTTAACTTGAACTATATATACACATTTTTTTCCATTACAGTTAACTTTGCGAAACGCCATTTTCCCCTTATGCGTAAGTATTCATGATGTAACCCCAGCATTCAGCAAGGGTTTACTGTAGGTAATTCATTTACAAAACTTCATTTTTATCTTCTTAATAAACAAAAGTTACCTAACAAATGTATCGTATTTTTTTTTACATTAAATATGGATTTCAGACTTTTCTTTAATTAAACCTTTTCTAAATTAAATTAAGTTTTTACTAATTCTGAAATGGCTAACCAGAAGGAAAAACACTAGTAATCCCTTAATATAATTGTTTGCCGTATCTATAACTTTCTGTAAACTTACCGGAAATTGTACCACATCAGCATATCCACTTCATAGTGCTTCACAATGAGCGCCCTACAGCGCAGATAATCTCTTCTATTCTGTAATATTATGATGGATCTCTAGCAGTTTCTCAAAATAAAACAGTATCCATTACAACAGTAGAGAGGAGATTATACGTGGTTTAGACAGATAATAATAATAAAAATAAAAATGTTATACGTGCAATTTCTTTGTAACATCACAAATAGCAATGCAATAATAAAAGTTCTTTTCAACCAAGTCTCAGTATGTCCGTGTCAACACTCGCAGCAGCAACTGTTACGATACGTTAATTAAGATTACCCAAACTTGTACGAAGAGATGGAACAAAATCTTAATCCTCCATACATCCCCACAAGAGAAAATTACACGGTGTTAAATTCGGATTTCTCGTAGGCCAACATATCGGAATGATGGTATTGTCTGTTCAACGCCGAAATAATTTCGTCCATAGTGTGTTCTAATACAACGTTGGATAACAGAGGGGGCGGTTTTGCATATTCAACCGCACAAAATGTTTTTCCAACTTGATTAGGAGCCATATTTGCTGAAATGACGTCAAAAGCATTCATATTTGCTGAAGCATTCATATTTGCTGAAGCATTCATATTTGTTGGCATTCATATTTGTCAAAAGCATTCATATTCGTCAAAAGCATTCATATTTGTTGATGTCACGAAAACAAGATAAAGGAAGAAGGTCGTAAACTTAAACACTTCCTCGATAAAATAATACTAAATGCTTCCGGATGAAAATAAAAATTTTTGATTTTAATGCATTTAATTCTCCCCCCCCCCAAATAACCCTGAATAAAAAAACTTCTCTACGCAGCAAACTACTTCAATGGGAGACAAGAAAATACAAAATATAATTTCAGAAATACTACGTAATTCTACATGGGCATGAGGTTTTTAGATATCAGCGTTGTCACTGCGTTTGTTATTTATAAAATTAGGCTAGATTATCTGATTACAGCAAAGCACATGAAGGCTATCTGTCTAAGAGGAGACCTGCTTTCGCGAAGGACTGTACGAGGGAAACCGGCCCGCAATCCCATTATAACAGGAGGACCGTTCAGCCAGTGGTGGGATCAAATTACAAAAATAAGCATTAATCAAAATTCAAATTCGTAACGAAGGGGAAAAAGAAGGGAGATGTTGGTGGCTCAAACAATAATGCATAAGTAAAAGAAAACCAATTACTCTGTCGCATTTACACAAATATCCTTATCTATCAAAATAGAAAAATGTTTTACTTCCGGATCAATTAATCTGGACAATTAAATTTTTCTTAAAAAAAAAAAAACACTGTCTCGAGTTTACTCTGCTACGACTAGACAAAACCCAAGATTCAAGAAAGAAAACAGAAATCCTCTTCTAAGGTAATTAAGAACTTATAGGAAACTGCACGCAGATAAGAAAAGTCTTGAAGGAGTGGGGAAAAAAAAGGTAAACATTTTCTAAGTCGCTGAGTTTATTGGGAGTGGCAACCACTCTCTCCTCCCCGGACTAATTCGATCAATTTGTCAGAAATGAGAGAGATAATCGAGTTAAGCGATTTCCGCGAACTGGAAAGAAAGCTAGGAGCAAACAGGAATTTCTAAATGATCCAATGTCGAGCAAGTCAATAGAAATGACGTGAAAATTTTCATGTTTTTCTTTTCTTCTTCGCAACGGTAACTTATTATTAACTCTATTTTACACAACAAATTTATAGATTCAGCTTTCCGAAAACTTAAACACAAGAATAAATTAACAATGAGTTTAATTTTACTTTGACTAAAAAGAGCAATAACAGAACCTAATAACCGAAGTCCCGAATATGCACTGCTTTAACACCAAGAACAACACCAACATGCAACACCAAGAATGCGATGATAATTCGCAGACACAATGCATAGATAAATGGTTTTAATTTCAAAAAGATAATGCAGTATAACGATCGATTATGCATATGCCTATCAATCATCTCGTATGTACACTTACCTCTTGTGGCGATACAAGACGCAACTCTGCGAGGCACAGATTAAATCAGCGTGCGGATAATATTCTCAAAATTGGACGAAAATATGCTTTCAGTCATCCTCCATAGTTCGTCCTTCTTCCTATTTAGACAGGGGTAAATCAAGCAAACGACAAACAATCACATCCCAAAAAAACTGGATCGCTGTGAGATTTGGAGACATTGTTGGCCAATGATGCATATGAGTACCTAGCATGCTTTGTCTGTTGATGACTGCCCCACGCTCTTCGTCGTTATCTTGATAGAAAACAGCATTTTACAGCTGCAGCATTTCACTCACTTGTTGTAGTGTACTCATTTTACTTCTAATATGAATCAAAGGAGGTCGGTAACCATGGTAATGGCCTACTAAACCCTGATGCCGTGTCGGTTAAATAGTATGGCATCCAACAGTCGCAGCAGGACTGCACTTGTCTTACGTCACCTTCAGTTTCTTATTAGACGACTGTCACTGCTGAAACAGAAGCGAGATTCGTCGCTGTACATTACAGAAATCCAATGGAATAAATGTTCCATTGAGGTTAGTAGCACGTAATCCAATCCTATTGAGCTAAAAATGTCATACAAGCACAATTTTGGAAGCACTGAAGTAAGACCACTGAGATGTACAAGCGTAGCAATGTTGTTTAACGTAGATACTTGATGCTTAGAGCGTCCATCCATTTTGAAGAAGAAGCAGTCGAGCCGGATTAAATTCCACATTTATTTAAATTAACAAGCGAATTATGGCCACAATTCACTTGGCACTCCAGTCGTACCTATTTCCAGAATAATTTTGATACTTTTGCGATAGAAACGTACATAGATGACTGCAGCAGCGTCTTAACAGGATGAAAGCGTAAGCGAAAAGCGAAGAATGTCGCAGTGCTTCAGAGGAAGAAAGGAGGGAGTCGAAAAGTTTCAGTTCCATGTCTTGGTATTGTATTCCCCAGCGAAGAAACCGATTGGATGGTTTTAGATGAAATTTTCACGAAAAACTGTGCGGAGCCCTTTGAATGCCAAATGGGAGCAAAATCAATTTTTCTCTTCACTAAAAACTTAAAAGACTACAGTAAGGTGAACCAGATTTTAATTACGAGGAACATCTCTTTCCATTCCTACCAGTATGAATGCGAAAAACCGATAAGAGCCATCTTAAAAAACCTCCCGGCCTCATTTACTGAAGAAGCTATCCGCCAAGACCTTATTCGCAGGAATATCCCGTCATCAAAGTGAAGCAATTCACCAGAAACCAGAAGAGACAAATTTCGAAATTGCTGATCTACTTACTCGAACTCAGACGAAATAATGAAGGAAAGAGGTTATTCCAACTAAACACTATGTTTAGTTTCAACGCAGCTGTGGTATAATTCAACTCGAAACAACGGCCAGTTCAGTGCTTCCGCTGTCAGCAATTTGGACATTCGCAATATTACTGTAATAACCTAGTCCGATGTGTGAAGTGCGGCAACCAACACAGAAACAACCTATGCACGATGAAACCGGAAGACAAGACGACTTCCATTTTCTTTGTCAAACCCATGTGAGCAGTTAAAGAGGGTGTAGTACATACAAAAAGAAATTTGAGAAGAAAAGTCTCCAGACACAACCGACACCCCCGAATCTAACTGAAGATAATTTCCCAAGCACGAAGAATGCTCCAAACCCTGTCCAGAAAAGCACCCTCCAAACACTATACAGCGAAAAACTAAAAGGGAAAATTTCCCTCCCACCAGAAGATATAGCCAATAGCCTGGCTAAATGATAAAAAAATTAAAACCTTCCTATCCTCCATTATTTCATTAATTGAAAAGATCAAAAACGCAAAAAGTTCAGCAGAAAAACTACAAACTGGTTTCCAGGCAGCGATGCTACTTATAAAATTTGCAGAGACCAAAAATTAAGTTCAGAAGAAACACGTCTCCAACAGAATCTCCAACTACCAATAGAGCAACCAGCAGAAAATTTAACTCTTCCCACCTCAAAATTATTCTTTTTCTTTCTACTTCTGACCTGCAGTAATTAGGCTGGTATTGGAACAACATGGATTGTAGATACGAAGGTTCATCTTTGTTTTTCATCAAGAATTTCTTTTAATTCTCAATCAACAAACACCCCACGCTATGGTAGGAACGATATGTATGCGGCTTCTAGCGCAGGCGCCTGTTCTCCATGTGCTTCCCACCTCAGCCTTCCGAGTCTTGGTTTGCAATTATTTGATCGGGCAAAAGGTACCTGCATTAAACGTTACGCTGGTTAATTTGAATGACGGAGTTTAGACTTATGGCGTTATTTCTAATACAGAGAGAAGTCCCCAAATTAAATAAAACTAAAAGAGGTCACAGTCGATTAAGATTACAAGTTCATATTTTTTATTTTACATATATATCTTTAATTTTTTTTTTAATTTTTAGTTTGCAAACTATATATCATATGCAATCAACTCATTCATTAACGCATTCTATATCTTTGAAATGAAAAAACCAATCTCTTTGAATTTGAAACAATTAATTCATTAACGCATTAACGCTATCTCTATGAAATTTATAAAATTTTTTAAAATAATGTTATCATTTTAGAAGAATCATCTTATAGTTTAATATTAATGTTCCTAAACAAATGAAAAAAGTAATAAAAATAAAATAAATTTCATAAATTTTAATTTGAAAACTCCTTTTCGAGGCATGAATTATAAAAGAAAGCTTTAAATTTCTTTTCCTCTTCTTTATTTAAGCTCGTAAACATAGAATTTGGTCTTCTTAGGAAGGATACACTAGATCAAAACTTACGCCAAATACATTAGAATACACAAAAGGATACACTAAATACACTAGAACAAGTGGCAAATTATCGCTCTGTCTTGCAAGTACCACAGACACAAGGAAAGGGTGTAAAGAACACTTCTATTAATCCAAATAAAGTTCAATAGATGGCATCAGCTCGCGCTTGCAGAAGCCAGCACTTCTGGCTTTAAATCAAAGATAACAGACACACTAGAGTAAACAAAATTTAAGTCTAACCTAACGGCTTCACAGTTTATCACATACTCGGCGTAAACAAGTCTAGTGGCAAGAATAACTCAACGCCGCAGAAATGTAATCGCTATAGAATTAAAGTTAGGAACATGGCCTTTAAGCAGGCAGAACACGCTCTGATTTCACTATCCCAAACCGTCTTTCCTTTTATCTAATTTGAATATCGCGCGCGCTGGAAATTTGTATTCTAGCAAATTTAGAGCACTATCGTCTTAATACAAATACTTCGTTTTATTTAAAAGATAATTAAATAACAAAACATTTTAAACTAAAAATTTAATTAACAATCTAATCAAGTGCAAGCCGGTACGTCATTAATCAAGCAGAAACATGACCCTTCGGATCTCTAGAGGTTTAGATAAAGAGTGAATTGTGCAACAAGCAAACGATTGGAATTTTGTTCCAACACGAAAGAATTTGAAATAAAAGAATGCACAGTGCAAGGGGGTGTTTTCATATTGCAGTGCTATCACAGCCTAAAGTCGGTGTAATTAAAACGGCAATTCATTTGCATTCCCTTTCTGTTGAAACAATGTTCATGATAATGAGTTTACGGTATCCATACAGTACAACAGCATATGCAATGCCTCAAGCCAAAGAAGTGCATCGAATTAAATAACAGAAAGACAAAAGTTACATCTGCATTCAATTAGAAATTATAGCAGCGACAAATGGCAAAGATACCACTAATTAAAATAGCTTAACGATTCCTTTCTAAATCAGCAAAAGGACCAAAATAAAATGGAAGACCAACTCATATCGATTACAACGCTATTGCTCATAGCGTTAAACAAGATAATTTGCAAGAAATCTGAAATAGAATTATTGGAAATTGTTGTAAAAAGTATTCATCTTTTATTACTGAGAAAGCTGCATTACTTCAAAGTAAAAACCAGTTTAACTTTCGAATACAAATTTTACTGGAGAATGCGAAAGACAACTGTCCCATTGCCATTCCATAAAACGGCATCCGCTGATTTATTTAAAACCGAAAAACCACTAAAAATAATCAATTCATTAACGCATTCTATCTCTTTGAAGTTTCTAAATTTTTTTAAAAATAATGTTATCATTTTAGAAGAATCAGCTTATAGTTCAATATTAAGGTTCCTAAACAACTGAAAAACGTTTAGATAATGTAACAGGTGTTATACTACCATCGTATGAAAGCTTATCATTATCATTCAATTAAAAACCGCAAAAATTAATAAAAAAATGAAAGCATAAATTTTTATTAATTTCGTAGAAACATTAGGATTTTTTGAAGCAGAAAATGAGAAAAACGTGCAATGCCCTCGCCAGGACTGGAACATGGACCTCTCGAGCATGCGCCGAGTGTGCTACCGTTACACCACGAAGGCATGCTGAAAGTAGGGAGAAAATACCCTACACCATCTGTATAACTCGTCCCGGCGATGTATCTTTCAAGTGCCTGCCTTATCAACTGTCGATGGTAGGTTACGTGCATACCATAGTTGTAACGAGTGACTGGGAATCAGGGTTCGAGTCCGAAGACGGAGCCTGAGAAACGGCTATTACATCCAAGGAAGGCAGCAAGCGAGCAAATTACCCACTCGCAGAGCTGGGAGTTAGTGACGACAAATAACAATATGGGACTCTTTTGAGACTCCGTCAATGGAATGAGTATCTTACACCAGCTGAGATGCTGTACCGCCTGTTATATGACTATCAGCATTTGTACTCAATTGGTGGAGCATTCTATTGTCACTAGGCCCAGCCAAAAATCTCTATGATATTAAAATCTGTAGCGGAATTTATAAAGTTAATTCGGAAGATGGGTATTTGTCATCTGTGGTTATTAAAGAGACCCTGGCAACACTTGAGTGTGAATGTGGATTTTAGCAATGAAACTGTGCTGAATCAGGGCTTTAGCAATGCTTTATGCATTGTGATTCTGAGTTTACAGAGAATGTTTACTCTAGAAGTGAGTAGTAACTTGGGTATAAGAAGTTATTCAGATGCCTTTTACACTAAACAATAACAACTGGGTATATTCATGTACGTGTTGTTCACCCATTTGAAGAGCTCCTGTGTAATATTTGCTTGTCACATTCATAGTAGTCACTTGTTTTATTCACCTGTTTACGGTTCGCTTACAATTGATTTATGTATAGTCTGCCTGATAACTGAAGGTGACGCTAAGAAATAGAATCCAGTGCGAGGAATTGAAATTTTATGTTGTTAGCGCCTGTTAGAACTACTGCCGCGCCATCTACTTAACTGTAACCAAGAGATGAGCTGATGAATATTAACTGGCAGTGTGCCTACTTGTGCGTTTTTTTTTTTTTTTTTTTTTTTTTTTTTTAATTTTTAAAAACCGTGTCGGCAGTGAGAGTGTGTGGGAGGCGATGAAAGTCGCTCTCCAATTATTCGCAATAAAGCATTTTTCTACAATCCACTTTCTTCAGTGTGTTTAGCTGGCCGCCACATTTTTCTGGTCTCAGCGAGCCGGAGGGAGGCTCAGCCGTGAGTGAAGCCACGTCATCAGTCGAAACTGAAACTTCCAAGTATTTGCTGGCTAAAGAAGATTTCCTGTGTGAAAAGCAGTTGTTAATGCGGCTAGTCGTCCCAGCTTCATACCTGGACAGGTAAACGCAGTTTATTGTTCATTTCAAGTTGTAAATGTGTATTATTTGCAAAGTTTACTAATTTGGTGATGGATGAGATATTGGTTCAGAAACGAGTTCTGAAAGCAAGTATCACTAAAGCTTCTGGTGAACTAGAAAAGGGTTCATTAAGTAAAATAAAATTGGAACTGTATGGAAAAAAAATGGTCAAAATTCGAAAATGATTGTTCTGATATTTTTGACAAAATATTTAATATCTGTGATGAAAAGGATATTGATAAATTTATTGAAGAACAGCAAGCTGTTCAAAAGAAGATTGACAAACTGTGGATTTCTATTACACAAGAATTATCTAAATTAGATACAAGTGTTAATGTTAGCGTTGCTACTGATTCTCTTGGGCACAAACACGAACCAAATAGTCACGAAGGAGTTCGGTTACCAAAATTAAATCTTCCAACTTTTAGTGGGTGTATTCATGATTGGCTTTCTTTTAAAGATTTATTTGTTGCTAGCATACATAATAATAATAGCTTATCAGAGTCCCTGAAACTTTCTTATTTAAAATTATCACTTCATGGGGAAGCATCTAGGATCGTCCAGTCAATTCCATTATGTGATTCAAATTATAAGTTGGCTTGGGATTTATTGGAGGAACGTTTTTCTAATAAAAAGGATCAAGTATTTGCTCAGTTAAAAAGATTTATGTCACTAACCACTATTCAAGGTGAAAATCCTTCTACAATTTTAAAATTAGTAGATACGGTAAATGAATGTATAAGGTCATTAGAAACACTGGAACAAAAAATAGAAGGCTTTTCGGAAACTATATTAGCGTATCAGTTGCTTCAAAAGTTAGATTCTAATACTAAATTGTGGTGGGAAAGAGAAGCTAAAAACGATGAACTTCCTAAATTGTCGGACCTTATTTTATTTTTAAAGAATTATGCGCGCACTTTACAGGCTTCAAGAACCTCTAATAATTCTGCTGTCATGAAAAGGCAAAATAGCCAAACAACAACTATGACTTCAAGTGCGAGAAATACTGACTTTAAATGTGTCTACTGTAAATCTAATTACTTTTATGGTTTACAAAAATAGGTTTCTTTTAAAAAAATGTCTGTTTACGATCGAACTGAATTAGTGAAAAAACCCATGTTTTAAATGTATTTCTACTTCGAATCATTCCTCTTTAAATTGTATTTCTAACCCGTGTGATATATGTCATAAAAATCACCATAAACTTTTGCATATTTCGAAATCGAAAGACAGAAATACACGTGAGGTTTTGGCGCCAGCCTCTGTCGCCAAGGAGGAACGCAAATTAGTGGTATAAGACTCCTTCCCCAGCCATTAACGTGGACCGCGTAACCTTGAATGCAAACGCAAAGTGTTTTGCAACTCGGAAGTAGAAGTGAATTTGTTGGAACTTTAATGAGCAGTGAATCAGTATTAAAACAAAAAAGGACTATTTTGGCTACTGCTTTAATTTACATTAGAAATAAACATGGTAAAGATATTCCGTGTTTTGCGTTGTTGGATGTAGGCTCGCAGTCAAATTATATTTCAAATCACCATGTTAATTTATTAGAGGTAAAAAGGGAGAAAATAAATGTATCTGTTTCATGCTTAAATTGGATTAGATTTTCAATAAAATCAAAGGTGACAACTATAATTTCAAATAGAGTAGATTATGAAAGAGCGTTAGATTTTTTTGTTGTTTCTAAAATTAGTGATCTTGTGCCAGGAAATGCCTTTAATTTTCCCTTTCAAAAACTCCCGAAAGATATTAAATTAGCAGATCCCCAATTTAATCAACCAAAGCGAATAGACGTTTTATTAGGTGCGGAGTGTTTTTATGAGTTTCTTAGGTCAAATCAATTTTGTATTCATGATTCTAACCTAATACTCCAAAATTCCTGTTTCGGATTCATAATCGGAGGTTCTATTGATGAGTTCAATTCTTTTAGTACAACACATTGTGGGTTAACTTGTAATATGGAAGAAAATTTAGATGGGTTAATTAAAGGCTTTTGGGAAATAGAAAATTCTTGTTGTGAAGTTAATAAAGGTAGTAAGGGAAAGGAGGAAATTATTTGTGAGAAACATTTTCTTAAAACACACAGTAGAGATAAAAGTGGTAGATACACTGTTCAAATGCCTTTAAAGAAGGATCCCAGTTGCCTAGGAGAATCAAGGCAAATTGCTGTGAATAGATTGAATTCCCTGTGGAAGCGTTTAGTTAAGGACCCTACTCATTTAGAACTTTATCGAGACTTTATGCACGAGTATGAACAATCCAATCATATGGAACCAGTTTATGAAACGGCGGAACCAAAGATTAATTTCTATTTTCCTCATCATTCGGTGTACCGTCCGAACAGTCCTAGTACCAAATTGAGAGTGGAATTTAATGGATCACAATTATCGTCTACAGGGACATCTTTAAATAATTTGCAATACAATGGAGGTGTTGTACAAGATGACATATTTTCCATTATGATAAGGTTTCGTAAACACTATGTAGTTTTTATCACGGATATTAAGCAGATGTACAGAATGATTAATATTGATACGTCACAGACAGATCTTCAACGGATTGTTTGGAAGGAAGGCTCAAACGAACCAATTAAAACATTTAGACTGCGTACTGTTACCTATGGGACGACTAGCGCGCCATATTTAGCTACACGAACATTAAAACAACTCGCAGCTGATGAAGAAAGAAACTTTCCGTTGGCAGCCGAAATATTGAAAAGAGATGTATATATGGATGGCATTGTCACCGGTTCCCAACTCTAAGTGAAGCAAAGGTATTGCAAAGGGAGTTGATACTGTTACTCAAAAGTGGTTGCATGGAATTGCATAAGTAGTCATCAAATAAGATAGAACTTTTAGAAGGTATTTCGGCAAATGAAGAGAGTTACTCCTTTACTGAATTCAATGAAATAAAAACTTTAGGTATATTGTGGATGAATAGAAACGACGAATTTCGATTTAAGGTAGCTATAAAATTACACGAAACGTAAGGTACTATCAACCATTGCGAGAATATGTGACCCACTCGGTTTGATAATTGTGCAAGCTAAAGTATATGTGCAAAAACTTTGGCTATTAAAGATCGACTGGAACAGTATTCTGCCTGAAAAAGAAAGTAATGAATGGAAGCAATTTTCGGCTACCTTGGAATCTATTAATGACATCTCAATAAACAGGTATATTTTATAGCCTGATACAACTGTTATCGAACTGCATGGCTTCAGTGATGCTTCGGAGGCTGCCTATGGAGCTGCAGTTTACTGCAAATCAGTGTCAAAATCTGGTGAAGTGTTCGTAAATTTAGTTACTAGTAAGTCAAGAGTTTCACCTTTGAAACACGTGTCCATACCCAGATTAGAGCTGTGTGGAGCAGTTCTACTTGCTAAATTAATGAGTCGAGTTATTTCAGCTTTAAAAATTAATGTGGAAAACGTAACATTGTGGTGTGACTCCATGACTGTGCTGTGTTGGATTCAAAAGGAACCATATCAACTTAAAACCTTTGTTGCTAACAGAATCTCCAGAATTCAAGAACTGTCAGAAGGTATGGACTGGAGACATGTTTCATCATAAGAGAACCCTGCCGATCTCCTGTCCAGAGGTGTTAGCCTTGATAAGTTCAGTGAGCTATGGTGGTATGGTCCATCATTCCTAAAGGAAAGAGAATATCCTAACAAGGACATTCCTATGACTTTTATATCTAATGGTTTTTCAAAAGAACTAAAAAATTTTGTCCCTTGTTTTTCGAGTACTACTTCCAGAGATTCATTTATTTTTAATGTTATTAATATTAGTAATAAGTATAGTAAAATAATACGCATTTTAGCATTTATTTTCAGATTCATCTGTAACTGCAGAAAGGAGTATATTTCAGGTCCCTTAGATACTGAAGAAATAAAAAAAGATGAGATATTTCTTTTAAAGCAAGTTCAGTTTCAGGATTTTCAAGAAGAAATACACAGTCCAGTCACATTAATGTGACCATCTGTCAAAAGCCAGAATAACCACCTTTCGCAGAGCGGACTGCTGCGAGACGTGCAGGAAGAGAGTCACATAGGTCCCTGAAGGTGTTCTCTGGGATGTTGAGCCATGCCGACTCTAATGCCGTGGCCAGCTGCGCTAGATTACGCGGTTGAGGATCCATGGCGCGAACAACTCGATCGAGATGGTCCCACAGATGCTCGATTGGGTTTAAGTCAGGTGAGTTTGCTGGCCAGGGGAGGACGGTAAACTCATCCTGGTGCTCTTCGAACCACGCACGTACACTGGCAGCTGTATGGCACCTCGCATTGTCCTGCTGGAAGATGCCATCATCCTGAGGAAAAACAATGCGCATGTAGGGGTGAACATGGTCCGCAAGGACAGATGCGTACTTGTATTGATCCATTGTGCCTTCCACAATGATCAGTGAACCTAGAGAATGCCAGGAAAACATTCCCCAGACCATAATGCTCCCGCCTCCAGCTTGGACCGTTCCGGCAATGGTTGCAGGGTGGTTCCTTTCAGAGGTTTCACGCCTTATACGCCAACGTCCATCTGTCCGATGGAGCATAAAACGCGATTCATCCGAAAACGCAACCTGTCGCCACTCAGTGGACGTCCAGCTGCTGTACTGGCGTGCAAATTCTAGCCTTCGCCGTCGATGAACAGCAGTCAGCATAGGTGCACGAACCAGGCGTCTGCTTCGGAGGCCCAGACGCAGCAATGTTCGCTGAATAGTACTTTGGGAGACACTTTTGGTAGCCCCTTGGTTCATTTTGGTGGTCAGTTGCTCAACGGTAGCCCGTCTATCTGCCCGAACGCATCTCCGCAACCGTCGTTCGCCTCTGTCATCTATGGCCCGTGGTGCACCACATTTGCCACGTCGCTGATTTTGGACAGTCCCATTTTGCCATGCACGGTACACTTTTACCACGGCGGCACGCGAACAGTTCACAAACTCAGCCGTTTCGGAAATGCTTCCACCCTTGGCCCGAAAGCCAATGATCATGCCCTTTTGGAAGTCGGATAAATCGCTTCGTTTCTGCATTACGCCAACGATTGAAATGTTTTCCGAAGCCCTCACACACCCTTTATATGCGCTCAACTGCACTGTGCTGCCACCTGCCTTCTGTGATTGGTTATTTAACTCTGACATGGAAAGTACGTGGTGGTCACATTAATGTGACTGGACTGTGTATTAGATTTACAAAGGTCAGGTAAAGTGAAACACAGAAGCAAAGTTAAGAATCTTAATCCATTCATTGACAGAGATGGACTTTTGAAGGTAGGAGGCAGGTTAGTAAATAGCAATTTAAATGATAATCAGAAATTTCCAACTTTATTGCATGGTAAAAGTAAACTTGCTCATTTGATTGTAAATTATGTTCATCAAAAGAATTTACATTTGGGTCCTCAAGCATTACTTTTTCAATTAAGATCAAAATTTTGGCCGTTAAATGGTCGATCTATTTGCAGGAAAATAGTTCACAATTGTTTAGTTTGCTGTTAAGCAAAACCTATAGTTTGTCAACAACAGATGAGCAATTTGCCGAAGGAAAGAGTTACTGTGAATTATCCCTTTAATTGTTCAGGTGTTGATTTTTCAGGTCCTTTTTTAATAAATTATAAGTATCAAAGAAAAGGAATATTTCATAAGGTGTATGTTACTATCTTTATTTGCTTAGCTACTCGAGCTATTCATCTAGAGATGGTCACAGAATTAACTTCACATGCATTTATAAAAACTCTAAAGAGGTTCTTTGCAAGGAGGGATAAAAGTGCTTGTATATTTTCTGATAATGCTAAGAATTTCATAGGAACAAATCAAGAGCTTAAGAGATTACATAATTTAGTTCAAACTCCTGATCATGATCTGTCTGAATATTTAAGTAGTGAAGGTATCAGCTGGAAATTCATTCCTCCCAGGGCAACAAATTTTGGAGGCCTTTGGGAGGCAGGGGTCAAGTCCTTCAAGTATCATCTTAAGCGAGTGATGGGTAATGCGAGATTAACATACGAGGATTTTTTGACGGTAATCACTCAAATTGAAGGTGTTCTAAATTCGCGTCCCCTTGTGCCTTTCTCATCGGAAGCAGAGGATCTGAACACTTTGATTCCTGGCCACTTTTTAATTGGAAGATCAATCAATTATATTGTTGAACCTGATGTAACAAATATTCACGAGACTAAATTAAAATCATGGCAAAGACACACCAAGTTAATCCAATTAATTTGGAAGAAATGGTCCAATGATTATTGAAGTTGTTTACAACAGAGATCAAAATGGGTATTTGAAAAGAACAATGTAAAACTAAATGATTTAGTTATTGTAAAGGAAGATAACACTGCAGTTTGTAATTGGCCTCTGGGGAGAACTGTGAAATTGTTCCCAGGTAAAGATGGGAAAATAAGAGTTGTTAATGTCAAGACTCAAAGGGGAATATTTAAGAGACCAAGAACTAAAATTTGTGTGTTGCCTATTGAAAATTAATCATTGTGTAATTATATATATATATTTGTGTGTGTTTTAAAAATGTAATATTTTATCAGTTTATTTCTGCTTTAGTATTTGTTAATATATTAAATTTTCTTATTGTGATTAATTATACATTTATTGTGATTGAATGTTTTTCAAACATGTCAATGGGGGCCGGTATGTTAGCGCCTGTTAGAACTACTGCCGCGCCATCTACTTAACTGTAACCAAGAGATGAGCTGATGAATATTAACTGGCAGTGTGCCTACTTGTGCGTTTTTTTTTCTATTTTTTAAATTTTTAAAAACCGTGTCGACAGTGAGAGTGTGTGGGAGGCGATGAAAGTCGCTCTCCAATTATTCGCAATAAAGCATTTTTCTACAGTCCACTTTCTTCAGTGCGTTTAGCTGCCGCCACATAAGTGTTCGTTGAAAAACATGTGTGGTTCACTTATACGCAGAGCACCATTTTATATCTGCTTGGCATTTTGTACCGGTTGCTAGTACAGAACATTTGAAGATGGGACTAGTCAATATTAAGTTTATTACACTACCATTCAGCCGCTAGATCTGTGCTGGGAGCTTTTTTTTTTTAAATTCCAGACTGCTTTTAGATTTTCGCAATTCATTGCCAGGTAGTCTATGAGAGTTTTAAGTTTGTTTCGTAGTAGCTTACTCTTTTGGAGTTGTTTCAGCCACACCTGGGCTTTCAGCTGTATACAGCCGGAAATGTAGGTCTTAGGTTATTTCGCACTCGGACACGTCGTGATCGATGGTACCTATCCAGCCGCATATGCGTGAATCTGTGCGGTGCAATCCGAAGCGAAACAAATAGGCTGCAAAAGGGCCATGCGCCGTCAGGAAATATGTCATTGCTCTGCCTGTAGTGGCTAATTCCTTTGAGAGCGCCGGGAAAAAATATCCCCCCCTCCTTTGGAGATAAGGAGACCCAATCGCCAAGTCCTGGTGATGAAGAATTACCGTCCAGCACCTTTTAGTTCGGGCACCGCTGTAGAATGATTAGGATATTTTGAAGCAGGAGACGGGAAAATGTGCAGTGACCTCGCCTGGACTCGAACCTAGACCTCTGAGATACGCGCTAGTGAGTTATCGTTACACGACGAGGCATACTGGAAGGAGCGAGACAATACCTTATAATTTAAATTTCCCAAAACTTATTTTACGATAGAAATACCTTTTTCGATTTAGAAGGAACCGAATTAATTACTGTGCTACTTCAATTTATACTTTTCTAGTATTAATTTTGCGCAAAGTGCCTCCTTAATATACAAAAAGTAAATTCTATGTAGCATTTATTTATTATGAGAATACTTTGCATAAATAAATCTATGAGGATAATGGATAATTTATATCGAAATCAGTAATGTATCGTCAGAAACTATCCGTACGTTCTATTAATTTTCTGTTTCAAACTGGATTATAACAGCATCTCATAGCAGGAATTCCAGATCTTGTACGTCCATTCCTTTGCCATCCATCTCTCAACAGAACTCCCAGATCAACAAATTTTCCTCGCTCGGTAAACCCCCATTCTGAGACTCACAGAGTGTCACTATTCTTGCGATGAAGAATTATATCACGCGTGTTAAATGACGTCACTTCACCAATTGTTGGTGCATAGTACTGTCTTCCGTTTTGGATGATAAAATTTTGTTCTATCTACAACATTGCCAGTGTCATTAGCTGGGACGTTCTGAACAATCAAATTCGTTGTGTTGAACAAATAAAGTTTGTAATGCAACAACAATTTTTCGTTTCGTGCCTGTATTCAATCAACAAGTTGGGCATTAGTGTTTCTCATGAAGTAAATTTGAAGAAATTTGTGATCAGCATGTTGCTTGTCTATTTCAAACGAACGGGCTTGAGTAATACGCACCCAAATGGCTTTTAGTCTCGCTTCCCGTTTGTTTTTAAATTCGAGATGCCTTTTTCTTTCGCACTTGAGTGTAGAGCGGCTAATCGCTTTTGGTTTTGGTAGCCAAAAATAATCCTTTGTGACGATTATTACAAATTCACTTCGAAAAAGTAAAGAAAATGCGTGCGATATCGTATTGTTTATTATCTAATACAAACCGGCAATCGAAATGTCACTGTTTGTACTCGGTTCAATTGAATTCTGTCAAACATGCGCACTCATAAGCAGAAACATATGAACAACCTAAAAATTAGCCCGTCACCTAATGTAAAATGGTTGCACTCATTTCAAAAAGCATGCCAAAAAAAAACAAAAAAAAAAACTAGCTCCTCAAAGTTTTATCGCAATCGGATGAATGATTTAGAAACGCACAACGGACAAAAAAGCATTCATTTTTATATACCTAGACAAGTGAAATATAATTTTCAAAATAATTAATTTATTACTGCTGCCGTAGTTACTCATAGAACAGCATACGTAACAGTTTAAGCTACAATTACGTGATTATTTAACAGTAAAACAGCTCTTTCATATACTGTCGAAAAGTTACCTTTATCAGAAATATGAAGATAATTATTATAATATAATCATTATATCATAAAAATACATTTTTAAACACAATGTACTCCACAGCATTTTTTTAAATTTTCAAAACCAACAATAAATTCCAAAAGAATAAACTTAATCTCGAATAAAAAAAAAATAAAGAGAGAGAAGAGAAAGTTCGAACGATGAAAATAAAACACAGCATCTTAAAAATCGACGCTGCCTGTCAACTTGCGTCGATGCATGGTCTTCTCGGCGCGTTAAATTGGGTTCACATCGATAAAAATTTAAAAAGAGAGTGTCAACCCAGATAAAGAAAAAACGCTAACATATTAGCTAGAATAATAAAAAAAAATATTCTTATCCATATTTTATCAATACTCAACCACAAAATACTCTTAAAACGTCATTTACTCAGCGACAAAAATAAGAAAAACAAATTTGGGTGCGAAAACATTATTTCAGTTCTTTTATTCCATAAAAAGAAAATTATAAATCATTCACAAGAAAGAATAATGCTATAGTTGTTTGTACAAAGAGGCCGAGGGGTGGAACGCAACGTAAGAACTCTGGAATCCTCAGAGAAAAAGAAGCGGACGTATCTCCAGTTACCCAGCGATGCTTAAAAATGAAAATGTGGCTTAGGAAAAAATATTTGCTAAAGATATTTCCTTCCGTTAACTCTTTTCCTTTCTCGTGAGTTTCTTCTACATCTTCTCTCCCATTTCCTAAAGTTTTCAACACCCCATGAATAGAGGAAACCAGGACGAGAGATGATAAAAGGAAAAACGAACAATAGTCTCTGAAAAGAAGGACCACTCTGGAATCCTCAGTTTGAGAAAGGAATATTTTAACTTGTTGTTTTGTTTTGTTGTTGGATTTGTTTGATTCACTCGATTTTCCCGAGGAATGGGAAATACGATCTTATCTCAGCGTATCATATTCATACGAAAAATAGAAAACAGCGTGTATTTTTAATAGTCTTCTGTAGCTCGAAGTTCCACATACAAACCGTTTTTTTAGTCATTTTATAAATAACTGCATTCAAAACGAAAATACATTAAGATATGAAAATGTGTAAAAATTTCCAGTCTTAACCGCAGAGCGTCTTCACACTCGTATTTTTCCAAGGCAAAATGTGCAAAGCCATTAAAAATATTTACTTAAGCTTATAATTTACTAAAAATATATGAGAAATATTTATTATCGCATACTTTAATATACTCATTAGGTTTATCGATGCAGGAGACGTGAAAAATGTGGAATGCCTTCGCCAGGATTCGAACTCAGTGACTCTCTCGATGACGTGTCGAATGTGCTTATAGTTACATCACGAAAACACGCGCAAAGGAGGGAGAAAATACTTTATATAGTCTCCCGTTTAAAGGGCGATTACGGATGAGGAGACCTAATCGTTAATTCCTAGTAGTGACGAATTATTGTCCACCAGCTTTTATTTTGCGCGCTACTATACAGTCATTTTTACAACGTTTCGGTGTACGGAAACTTAAGAAATCCGCAGTGCCCTCGCTGAGATTCGAACTCCGGACCCATCAATTACTCGTCGGACGTGCTTCCAGTTACAATACGAAAGTACGCGGAAAGGAGAGAGAAAATGCCACATAATATATTATAATATAATACACGTTTTCCACACAATGCAAAGATTTCGAAATTTTTTAATGAAACAAAGATATACAAAATAATGGTAAATATGCAAATACTTTATCCGACTCTTTTGTACAAAAATAGTACTCGTTGTTGGCACAAACAAAACTAAGTTCTTTTGTTTTTTCTTCAATAAAAACTTAAAAAGATAGATGTAGATACTGTAATCACATAGTGTTACATAGCAGTTTAATTTGCTGTTACACAACATCTTTATCACTGTTACGTTTTCTTTTTGAGAAAGAAGAATATAAGAAGTTAGAGAAGAATTCCGTGGCCGAAAAAAAAATTTTTTTCCCCCCCCAAATGGCTAGATACATCCCACTTAACATATTATTCGGAAATGGCCTAAACGTATCAGCCATTTAGCTATCTCATGGTCGAGAACGTTGCCCATGATTTATGACAGTAGCGAAGGATTTTACACAGAATGGGAAGTTACTCCCAATTTCGATGGAGAACAACACCGCGGGGAATGGATCCGAGGCGCTCCCGTGTCTTTTTTCATAAAACCAAACCTCTCGAGAGGATTTTCTCATTGCCAGTATTTTAAATGCCCCTGTCCAACAAACACTATACACTTACAAAACCCAAAACTTTTCCAGGATTCGAACTCGGGCTCAACGATAAACCACAGAACCGATTACGGTGACAAGCAAAAAATATATAATATGGGGCACTAAGAAAGTTTTTTAAATTATATTTATAACTGTATGTAAATAAAAGCTGTTGATATCGATTTATTTAAATCTATATATTGTTTCTAAATAGCACTTTCTAATAGCATTTTGAAATTTGGCATATTTGTAATAAGGCAGAATAACGTCAAATGTGCTTTATGCACTTCTTATTTATTATTTGAAAGAATGAATGATATGCACCTTTTTTTTCTGCTCGTGCACAATGAAAAAAAGGGAAATGAAAATTGATTGTTATAAATTTAAAATTTCGCCTAATTAATTACTCTTGGGCACAAACTGAAAAAAGTTAGCCAAGATATATTTTTAAATTTCTCGATAAGTTTCTCACCAAATTTTACAAAATTCAGTTCTTAGGCATAATTCGAGTCGCAGAATCCAAATGTGGAAAACAAATCGGTATGGCTTTTCAGAAAAAGTCCGATTTTTTCTCAAAATACCTATGCTAGAACAATGTTACATATAAATCTAATAGATAATTCGCGCTTTCTAGACATGAAAAGCGAAAGTTAAATTTCGTCAATCGCCCTAGCAGAACAAGAAATAATAGAACTGTCCTCCCCCTTTTTTTTTGCAAGGTATATCTATACTGTTCATAATATACCGTGATAACATGCATTAAATACAATGCCACCTCAAAAATAATTTATCTTAATATCTGTAAAACATTGAACTTTTTTTTTTTTTTTTTTTTTTTTTTTTTTTTTTTTTAAATTTTTTTTTTTTTTTTTTTTTGTTTAAACCTGCGTTCTTAACTCTCCTGGAATTGAACCTAAAACCTTCTGGCTGTAAAATATGTATGTTGGCTACTACTCTACAAGAAAATATCGGAAAACTGGCTATATTTCTTTAAAACTGTACATATATTTATTTCTCAAGACTATTTTAATATTTCCGATTTATTTAGTTACACCATTTTCAGTACAACGAAAGTTTAATTTCAGCTCCGGTCTTAATTTTATAATGAAGAATTACTCTATAATAAAGTTTTTCATTTATTTGAAAGGGGGAAAAACAACTCTTCCATTTAGATTAAAATATACAATTGAAAAATTATGATTACTGGAATTGAATTCGCAATAAAAAAAATCAAGAGAGGTGAAAAGAAACTTCCAATATCTAATAAAAGACAAGACATCCACATGTGGGGTATTGCAAGGAGAAGATCAGAGCAATTAGCGGAGTTGTTTTCTCGGCCAATAATCAGACTCGGACGGAAAAACAATTTTTCCACGCTGCACTCGATTAGACGAAGGTCTTTGTTTCATAACCTAAATAACAGCAAAAGAAGAATTTAATCTTCTTGTTACAAAAGCTCATTAATCCAATATTTTTTCTTTTGGGAAATATTGATGGATGGATGTACACTGAAAGCGGGGTTTTTTTTTCGTTATTTTTTCACTTTATTTACTTTTAAAGAATACTCCAGACAAAACAATAACTGATGACAGTGAAAATGGATTAAAGAGTTTTCCGAATAGAAGGAACATAATTGCCACGACTAAGCTTAAAAAAAGAAAAGAGAGAGAGATATTGAAATAATAAATATGTAATATTCGAGAAGCTTTAATTATTAAATAACCGAAAAAAATTTAAGTATGCATAATCAAACCTATTCAAAACAGTGGGCTTTACAACAGATTCATGGTTTTAATGAAATTAGTTTAATTCCGTCGACTTCTACCTTAAAAAGAATGCTAATTCTTTTATTTATTTATTATTATTATTATTTGGAATTTTTTTCAAGTCATTAACTTATACGTGTCCCTTCCTTCTAAATCCTGTCTTTTGTTCGTTAAAATTTAAATACGCATCTTCACTGACCCCAAACAAATTTTTCCCACACTATCCTACAAAAAGAACAAGCTCTTTTCACAACGAGAAAATTGTCTGCACATTGTTACACAAAATAAAGACTCTTTTTGGCGCCAAACAGAAGCAGGGGCTTTTTTATTCAAACAATATTTATTTCTACTAAGAAAAACTGTAATACTTGTACATTTTTAAATCTTACTTACTAAGTTTATATTTATATTAAAAAGATAAATGGCCTAAAAATTGTATGATGTAAAGCTAATTTAGTGCTAATATGCCAGAAAAAATTTACTGCAGATCAGAAATGTGGAACGATATATAAATGTCAAGAACGCAGGGTTGGAGGAAATATAAACTAGAACATGGAATTACTCCAATTTCATTACCGCAAATTTATAAAAATTTAAAAACTGCATACGAAGCTAACTCAGAAAGATAATTCATTCAGGTCTGTACTCTGCTGTTGAAGACGCTGCTTTGTATCACTGCTTTATTAGAGCCAATACTAAAAGTTTATTAACAGGCCAAAGTTGGAGAGACAGAAGCATGAAAATTCTAACGCTATTCAAAGATGCCATAAAGATTTAAAATTCATCATGAAATAGCTAGGAAAGCTATTGCTGTTAAAGCAACACAAGCAAAGACAACTGCTGCAGATACGAAAAATGGTTACCGAATGCCCCTATCTTAGAATACAATATGCACCAGTGGATATTTATATTTGTAATAAAATTGAATTGCTTTATCGAATGCTTCTCTCTAAAGTGAAAGACATGAAACAGAAAATATAACAAACAATGTCGAACTCTTTCATTTTATGTAAGCGTAAAGGGAAGCGATAAACGCAAATTTTTTGCCATAGAAATGTCAGTACAACTAAGTTGTTTCAAGATTTCAAATTTAAATAACTTTCCATCTTTATAATATAAAATGAAAAGCATGGGCAGCTTTTTGTAAGTGATGTAACTTCAATGTGATATGCCAAATAAACACTGAAATTTAACTTTGTTATTTCGATAACTGCATAACAAATAATGTTCAAAGTTCATTATAAATAACTAACGCATATTTTTTGCACTGCCGATATTGCTTCTCATCTTAAATACGCATCACTTCAAATTTTAAATGCATCTGTAACAAATGCATAATTGAGCATTCATCGCTTACAAAGAACAAAAATCGAAGTTCAAATCACTGAAAGATCGATACATCTTTCAACGGTTTTTTATGAGCTCTCATTTTGACAGGAAATGCACATATATTAAGAATAAAGAACCGCGTAACTTAAGAAATTCTTTCCTTTCTCCTTTAATATAGCATACCTATACTATTTGACAATCATAAGTTTTTAAATTAACACCAATAACATAGCTAAAATTATAAATAAAAGAATAGTCACATAATATACTTCATTCAAGATAATTTCATATCTCTGAAATAAATACCATCATCCGTGAATATCACAGGAAAAACGTGCAAACTGTAAAAGTTGCAGTCACAGATAGCGAAAAGATCCCATTGAAGGCTGCGGGAAGTTGGATTCACACAAAATTAGGAAGAACAGAAGCAAGACGTAATGAAGGCAGACGACATACGCATCAGCTTCTTCCAAAGCGGATAACTCGTGTTTTCCGGAGAAAAAGGAAGAACTAAATGGCGGTTTTCCGCCGGAATTAATTCAATTTCAATGGCCAGATAGCTCTAGGTATAAGAACTTCTCATTCCCAGTGTTTGCAGCAAGCAATAAAACACAGCGTCAAAGGAAATTAGCAAGCCACGACATGAATATCAGGAAGTTGAACTGAGGATGATCTGGTTTTTACTCAGATTTTCAATTTATTAAAGCGTGGTTAAGAAAAAGCTCTCGTTTAAGTGTAACAGACATCACAGCGATTAAATATCACAATTCATTAAAAACATTAACAGCTCATCACTCACAGAAGTCACTTCAACTGAAAAACTGACGGAAATAAATGACTAAATTTAAAACCTGTATGCGCACTTCATCCTACGAGATCAGACAACATTGCAACCATCTAGAAAACGCTTCTCAAATAATAATTGCGCTATCTTTCTACTTCTGAGTGCCTCAGAGGTGAAGAGAAAAAAAATTCATACTGTAACATTATTACATAAAATAATGTATAAATTCCAGTTGTAGTTACTTGTTATAAAATTGTCGATAAGAGTTTCGAACAAATCAGAACGAAAGGGATGATATCTAGTTTTCTTATAGGCTATTTTAATAAAACTGTAAGGAATTAAATACACTCAGTTTCTATATTTTTTGGCATGGAAAGAGCAGTACACTGATCGAATATCGAGTTCCGCTGTCAGGCTTGGATTATTTAGATTATGGCAAAGCATGCAAAGGGTTATTTTGCGTAAAGCTGTTCAATTACCATAACTGAGTAAAACCGAAATAAATCTGCACATTCGATCTGATACTTTAAAAATATTTTTAAATATAAACTATTTATTCTAAGCATTAATTATTTTAACTTACTAGAATTTATTTTCAAATATTAAATTCTTTATTTCGACACTAAATCATATTTTTCAGCAAAAAGAAAAGAAAAGATGCAATAAAGTTATAAATAAGTAAATTCAACTGTTGTTTCCAATTAACGATGTAATTTGCACTATAAAAAAGGGAAAGACTTAATTAAGCTAACTTTTGGCACTTTTTAATGATACGGAAATTCATTTTTTAGCGAGTATCTATGTCAGGGTGAAGAATTTTCACATGGAGTATAGAGACTAAATTTTTATGAACTGAAGCCATTTAGTCAACTATTCAATCAGGAAGGCACAGGAGAACAATCAACAGGATCTGTTAATTCCTCTCCGCAAGAAGTAGCAAATTGGAATCTCCATTGTAAATTAAAATTTTTAAGCCTAATTTAATGCAGGAATGATCCCAGGGAAAGGTAAAAGTCCCCCCCCCCGAAAAAAAAGACTTTGAAACTAAATTCATAACAAATGACATAAATAAAATATTCGCTAATGTTTATAAGTCTTATAAACTAGTCTTATATAATGTTTATAAGTCTTATAAACATCCGGTTGGTTTGCTCTATATAATAACAGAAGCTCAACATGATGGAACAACGAAGGGTCGAACTGACTGACATCAGTTACAGAAAGAATATGAATGTACCAAGGCGTAAATCGATATATCCAACTTCCTATAGCAAGCAACTCCTCAGTCCATAGATGGCAACTTTCAGTTGAATATATTGAGAGATTTCGATGCTCATTATCGATGCAGAAATTATTTCGTCAATTAGCTAACCGAAGTTTTGAAACCAAGCCGACTTCTGTGAAGACTTCAACTAACATCAAACCACAGGCGTCAGTGCCTAAAGTTGCAGCATGCCAGATTCAGTTTGAGGTGTCTAACGGAACACTATATGTTAATCTCAATCCCGACTCAGCAATAACAGTCATGCAGATAAAGTCTACGAGCAAAGCCACGAGAAAATGCTTCGTATCTTTTGGCGTTATACAACTAATCAGGGTCAAGTCGCAGTTTAAGAGCAGAGTCATCAGCACTAATAGTTGATTACCTCTTGCATACATATTAAGTACAAAGACGATGCGTTGATTAATGACACGAAATTCCAGATCGTTGCGCTATATATCTTTAAGATGTTTTCAATGCCATTTCTACATATAAAATAATAACAAAGGGCCACACAAAACTAACATTAGTAGATATTCTCTGTAATGTGGCCTTGGTCAGCTGAATTTTAAAATCTCTACGCCAATAGAAAATAAGTGGAATAATTTGTGGAAAATGATTAGCTTCGGAGTAAATGCTATACAGTGTGCTCGCACTGAGGACGAAGCATAAACTTCGGTCAATCCATATGGTGTACAACACCGCAGGAGAAAATTCCAGTATTAGCTGAAAGTGTAATTATTTGATTATTATTTATTATTCGTATTATCCAGAAATATACTCCACTGTGTGCCAACTCTATCGAAGTAGAACTTTTCTTTCACAGTGCTGCACTTCCACAGTAAAACGTAAAATTTTTAGTTCTAATTAGATTAATTTAATTAATTTATCAGGAACTAATTAGCTGTGTTATACGAGATTCACATTCAGTCGTAAGCAACTGCTCTTTGTCAGATACACTTAGAAAAATACTATGCAACAATAAACCTTTAATATCGTAATTTATTGGGATTTTTTTAATAATAATAATAATAATAAAATAATGGAGTCTGAGTTCAGGATCGAAGCAGAGGCGTGAAATAACACAGTCAGGTGCAACTTCATCTCGTCTAGTCGATGGAGGCCCGCTATGCTGATGGTTAAGGATTCGGATTTACAAGCGTTATTCATCAAAACCCACAATACAGCGAGTGGCTCAGAAGGAAGAGGCAGCCATTAATCTCCGTCGGTGGCAGAACTGCAGGAGTCCGTTTTTGATGTGGCATTACGTATGGATGATGATGAATCAATCCCTGATTACTGGGCAGAAGAGAGAAATATCTGATTTCTCCTTTAGAACCCGCATGCGAACTCCATAAGCACAAGAAGGAAATACACAAAAATATCAAAAGAGGAGAGAAATAAGAAAATAGTAGAACTCTTGGAAAAAGAGATAAGGATAATTTTATTGAATGGATATGAAACAAATAATCCTAAATTACATTACTTAAATACTGCCTCCCCCCCGAAAAAAAGAATAAATGGGAGAGTCCGCCCCCCCCCCTAAAAAAAGTTTAATCTCACTTGGAAATTCTTCCAGCAAAAAGAAGGGAAAAAAAAGATAGGAAAATTTATTTGATGATTTGGTCCAACACTGAGAAAAGCAATTCTAATTTTTTTTAAATATTTAAAAAATAAGAACAGAAATATTACAATGAAATAATTTAAATTCTTATCAATTATCTACTTTAACAAGAAAATACATTTTTTCCGTACAGATGAAAGGAAAAGAGTAAACACAGTCAGGTGCAACTTCATCCCGTCTAGTCGATGGAGGCCCGCTATGCTGACGTAAAGGTTAAGGATTCGGATTTAAAAAACAAAAATTACGAATAGTTGCAGTAATGGTAGACCCAAATCTTTCCCAAAAGATACCCTTCCTTTTCCCCAAAATTATTATCAAAATCAGATTTTTCAGTAACTTTTCTAATTTAAAGAAGTAATCAAAAATTAAAATAATAACAGTACTTAAAGGGTGAAATACGATAGAAAATACAACACTTAAATTTCATAAAGAAATAATTCACAGAAGACGATAGCCTCTCTTCTAAAAAATAAATAAACAAAATTAGAAATTGTAAATGTTAAGTAATATAAGAAATAGTTCATACAGCTAATGAAATCTAGTAAGTTTTCCATATGACCAATAATATAATACAGAATTACGACCATACTATTGATTTACTTACTTTTTAAATTAAGCTAGCCGATTTGGACAAAAATAAAGTAATATCAGACTTCTTAAATCGGCTATTGTAAAAAGGAACAATTTTCCTCCGGTTATTATTAAATGCATGAAGTTATTAAATTATTTACTAAATGTTTTCAATGTGATAGAGGAAGCAAAATTTGGGGTCTTGTGAATTTTCAAATATTTATGACTAGTAAAGAACTCCAGCAATTTTAAGACACTGTTTCTTTGTATTCAATGAATGTTTTATTTTGCCAATTTAATAAGAAACAAAATCTGTATTCATTATAACGCTTAAAACAATGTCTACTAAATCTCTAACACGTATACTTTTATATATTTACAAAATGTTAACCAGAAAAACATACCTTGAATTCATGTTTTCTACCTGGATCACTGTACTGAGAAAAATAAACTCTTTAGAGCAGTGGTTCTCAAACATTTACCCCATGCAGCCCTTTCGCCATTGCTAGAAGATCATTTTCCCCCATCCTTTCCAAAACTCGAAAAATACTTATATAAAGTCCTTTAAATTTAGTTTATTTTTTAACTTCTTTTATAAACTAAACAACAAAAAGCACAGAAAATGTTGATAAATACTAAAACTTGTCATGTAAATAAAGGGTTAACCGCATTCCCTTCATAAAACTATGAAATTTCGCCCCCTGCTCGAAAACCCTTGTTTTAGAGGTTTAATGAAAACCAAGATGGACAATGGTTAAAGTTAATTAAAATAACAGCAAAATATTGATACAAACTTGTGTTATTTTCTGAAAAATATTTTAAATTTTTGTTGACATGTGTTCGGACTATATAGTGAAAACCGTGATATTCAAAGCAAAAGCTAACTCACGTTTTTAAAACTTGAATTCAGTTTCTTGTCTATATGCAGGAGAATCTCTCCTGACCAGCAGCAACGGGATCTTGCCGATTCCGAATAGGATATATTTTAGGATAAACTAATATGTATTTTAAAACTGACCTATTCATATTTTATGATCCCATCGGTACAAACTCAACATGCGAAGGTTAGTTTTTTAAATTTATGGTCCCATTTAAATAAATAGCAACGAAAAACACATTAGTGTTTAAAACACATGCACATGGTTTTTGTATTTGAGGCAAAAAAAATTTTTAAATTATTATATATATTATCCCAAGAAAGTATGCACTTCTTAGTGAGATGGCATATAACTTTGAATGTCTGCCTGCTAACAAGATTGTCGCCATAGTTTTAAAAATTTGCTATGTTTACAATGAAGCTTCATAATACCATGTACTGGCGTAGGTGAACATTTCTCGGAAAATCTTATGAAAGTCTGCAATCCTTCCATCACCTTTCTTCCAATAAATTTCTTGCTCTGTGTGTCGTCTTCATCTTCATTCTTTTGTCCCTCTTCACTGCCTTTCTCCGTTCCTAACAAATGTCTGATTATTTCGCCGGCATCTTGAAGGAATGTGACAGGGACAGAACATCCACACAAGTCTGGATATCCTTTTCACTCATACTAACCTTCACCGAACATGTAAATAAATCTCAGATATCAGCCAAGAGAATCTTCATCACTCCACTAATCAATTTACGAGCATGATCATAGGCCATAATTTATGCCAAAAGGGACACACAATAATGTTCTTTATATTTTCCCAAGCAAGAGACAAGTAAATGTGGCGTCTTTCAATGCGAATTCATTCTAAAAATGTAGGATACTTTCAAAGTTCACACATCAACACATAAAAAGAGAACGGCAGTTCAACTTTATATTCTAGATAACGTCTAGTTTCATCAATTGGATAAGGCTTGTTACGTTAGGCAGCAAAAACATAACTTAAAATGTTTTCACCTTTAAGTCTTCAGCTTGTTAACCACATGCTTTCCTTTTGGGGGCGGGCATCTTATAAGGTATTTTCTTCCTCCTTTCCGCATGCTTTCGTGATATAATTGGAAGCATACTCGAAGCGTATTTGAGAGGTCCAGGTTTGAGTCCTGGCGAGGGCAATACACAATTTTCACGTTTCCTCCAATTTTTTTTTTTTTTAACTTATGGCTCTACAATCTCACAGGTCGAAATTTTGGATTTAACCTTAGACCTTCAAATTGCCATTATTTCAAATGCGGTTACTCAAAATGCTGTTATTCAAAAACCGTTATTTTATATAACCGACTGATTGGGCGCCGAGGCGATTACGAAAAATTTGACTGCACTTGGTTACATCTTCCAGTATAATAATCCTTCTTATTTCGTCATCATCTTCCACTGGCTGCTCTTGAGCTTCTGAATCTAGAACGACGAAGTCTGATATAATCCTACTAGGCCTTTTCCGATGAATTCTTATATTAATTTTGGTTTGTATAGATACAATGTGTGACCTCTTATACATGGTTGCAATTATGAATATTGTTGGCGAATTGCCCTGTTTTGATTCCAATTTAATTTTATTTTGATGCTTTAAGTTTGTAGAGACATTAGGTTAGTTCAGAAGCAGGAGTGATGAAAAATGAGCAAAGCCTTCGCCGTGAATCGAACCACGGTCCTCTCGGTTACGCGTCGAATGTGCTGACCACTACACCACGAAGGCATGCGAAGAAGGCGGGAGAAAGGCGACTGGGGATCACAGAACCCAATCGCCCAAATCCCGGTGGAAGAGAATCATCATCCACCACCTTTTTAATTCGGGCGTCAGTGTAGAGACATTAGGTATTTTTGAAGCAGGAGTATTGAAAAATTAGCAACGCCTTCGCCGGGACTCGAACCGTGGGCCTCTGGAATACGCCCCCAGCGTGCTGACCACTACATCACGAAGGCATGCGAAGAAAGTGGAAGAAATAATTTATAAGTTTAATTTACTTCAATCCTGCAACTACAGCGCAGGACTGTTTTAAAAATTTTTCTTTTTAATTTTTAGCATACTACTATGTTTCTCTCTCTATATATATTTACTTCCATATGAAAGCCTTCAATACCAAAGAACATAAAAATTTGCAGTTGCAGAGTCGTCTTACATAACTATTTCGGGGATCAGTTTTCTGCAATGAAACTCAATTCACTAAAATCACGATTTTCTTTAAACAAGTTACATGTATTAAAACAGAGCATGTCATAATTACGGACACTTTTCAGAATGTCACAAAAGTGAACGAATTAGCGTATCACAGTGCTCTTCTTCTTGAAGACTCACAATAGAGACCAAAGTTTTGACTAAATTTTCATCTATAGATAATCATGTAACACTGATACCGCAAAAATAAGCAAATTTAAATCCTTTACAAGAAGACATGCAGACAGTTACGATGGAATACTATAGCATTAGTAATACTACCATAAATGCTGCATAATCTTAATATTTCTACTTCTCCGCTTACAACCCTGAAGCTAACAGTATTATAAGTCACAGAAAATTTCAACTAAAATCTTCGTTTTTGTTACATATCTTCATGTGCAAATTGAACTCTCATAAGATAATTTGTTGGTTTTATACCATTTACTAACAAGTATATAAATTTATAAAAAAACCTGTACCATCTGAAGAATCATTACTTGGGGGGGGCGAGGGATGTTTAGATCAGTAAAACGAACAATCATGTCTTAATGTAAACGCAGAACAAATAATATTGTTCGTATCCCCCCCCAAAAAAACACCTATTTAACAAAATAATTGTAATAAATTAAAATGGCATATAATAGCGATGCTAAATGACTTTTAAAATAATAGCATACATAGATTAGATAATATACACTGGTGTGCAAAAATTAAGGACGAGACGGTTTTTTCAATATACGTTTGTACAAAAGCTTTCCAAATCAACACATTTAATACCATAAGATCCCCCCAATACGTAAGGACATGAGTAATGTAAGCAACACTTACTAAAAGAGAAATCAGAGGGATAAAAAGAAGCTTTATTGAAAAGGTAGCATGGAGCGCAATGCGACTGAAGGCCGAAACATTCCTGTGATGGGTGTCCAGCAAGAAACATACGATCTTTAATAGAGGAAATGATCTCCCCTGACTACTAGGCAGGTTTCACATCATTTGTGCATGCTGGATATGTGGTTGTTAATGAGCTGTTGAGACACTGCTGCTCGTTCCTCTTGTAGCACCAATCGCAGTTTCAGAATTGTTACTGGCGATAAGTTACGTGCTGCCACGGGTCTCCCTATTAAGTTCCGTACATGCTTGACGGGATTTAGATCCACAGACCTTGTCGACCAATCCATGTGTTCAATATCTTCAGTCTCCAACAGCTCTTCGACAGTAACTGCGCGATGAGGTGGAGCGTTGTCGTCCATGAAGAGGAACTGAGGACCCATAGCCCTTGTGAAAAGACGCATGTAAGGAAGAAGAACCTCGTTACAATAGCAGTCCCAGGTGACGAACCTCCTTGGGAGATATGAAGGTCGGTCCGGCTACCAAGCATTATGTCTGCTCGAACGAGAACTCCGCGACCTCCAAAACAGTCCCTTTTGATGATGTTGAAGGGGTTATTGCGTGTTCCCCGCTCTGTCCAGATGTGTATGTGTCTAGAATCGCAACTCAGACTAAATCTGCTCTCATCTGTAAAGAGTACTCGTTCCCATTCATTGTCTCTCCAATTCCGGTGTTCCCGGCACCACAGAGAAAGCCTTCTCCGATGGGCAGGCGTTAGAGGTACACACCGTACAGGGCGTCGTGCAAACAGACCACCACCGTGCAGTATTCTGGCCACGATAAAACGCGATATCGGTCGTCCAGTCGCCTGTGTGGTGTGTCTAGCTATTTCTCCCGCTGTCTGCCGCCTGTTTCTTCTGGCCTGTAAGGCAATATACCGGTCATCTGCGGGTGTGGTTCCTCGTGGACGACCACTACTAAACCCCCGGATAGCTGTTCCTGTAGTTTGAAATTGTCTCCAAAGTCGTGAAACGATGCTGTGAGCAATTCCGAACTCTGCAGCCACACTTGTCACACTGCGGCCTTCCTCCAACTTCCCAATGATTCGACCTCGGGTAAAAGCATCCAGATGTCGTCTAACAGATTGATTATTCGCCATTTCTCGCTGAGGCAGCAACTTGGTGTGATTTTAACTGCTATACGGCGTGCAATCTCTTTGCCAGAAATACTGATCTTACACCGACAACATGCTTTATACTACTCAGACACTCCCCCATTACGTCTACCTGCATATCTGCGCATGTGCTACCGTACATCACCTTACTTAATCTCCTGATTGGTCTTTCTGTCCGCTCTGCCTCTTCGTTCAGCTGATATGCTAATTTTTCGACTTCGTCCTTAATTTTTGCACACCAGTGTAGAGAGGAGTTAAAAAGAAATACCGTATTTTAAACAGAAACCAGTTAAATGGCGATATGACGTAACAGAAAATGCATCAGAATATTTATCAAAAAAAAAAAGGATTGTTTCGCGTAAAGATGCGTGCTACATAAAACACTTTTAAAATATTAATGGCGCAAGCATACGTGCAATAGAAAAAATGAAAAGCTAACTTACAATGAGCGAATGAATACTCAGAGTAATTTACTTTGATAAATAAAATATAATGTCACGCATACGCCAAACATAACAAAAATTCCATCCACTTCTGAAAAACCGCAGAATTTCGTAATATCCGGCAAAACTAAGCTGCGTGTTTCTTTTACAACATTACACAGATCATCAAAAATAAAGCGAAATAAATAGAAATTTTTATAGTGACAATTTTACAAACAGAGGTACACAGTTATAAAACACTAAATATCTAAAGAAGTTCAGGAAGCTGAAAGATGGAATTATTATTCGGTTAACACGCCTGCCGTTCTTTGAAGTAAAAAGGAATTCTATATAGCCGATCAACTAATGATTTAATTCAACATTTAATTTGAAGACTAGAAAGATAAGACACTATGCCTTTACACAACGAATACTGACAGTTCGAATACGCGAAAAATTGCTGATAACAGTGGTGCTCTCCAGGAAAATGGATTAAAATATTATTAATACTAGCCGCTGCGCGGCCAGCCTTCGTCTGGCTTTTAAGTGTACCGGAAAAATGTCTAAAGAGAACACCAAACATTAAATTTGAAAACTGCGCAGAATTTTACTCTGCAGAACAATTTTATCGAAAAAGAAACAAACAACAACGGAAAAAAAATTCAGTTAAAATGCATTACATATAAAAAGCACTGGCTCTCGTCTAGATGCATCCTGTGTACCAGATTTCATAGGCCTGGGTCTATTAACTTACGCGCAGTACGAACGAAAGACACCTACACACACAGAAAGACTCCTCCTTTTAAATATAGATCTATAAATTAATTAAACAATTTAGCTTTGCAAAAAGAAACAATCTTTCAATCTCTTAAACTGTTCAATAGAGTGAAATCTCGCTTTGCTATAGCCCATTATGTCTTAAAATGACGCGATTTCGTCAGAAAACATAATATTAAAAAAAAGAAAAAATCTAATTCGAATTTCAAAAAACTCGCTTCGAGGTGCACTGGCACATGCAAAAAAATCATGCAAAACTTTTCAATATCTTACAAACAGTGAAATAAGCAAAAAAATAACATGAAAGAAATTCGAAAAACAAAACATTTCTCGCAGAATTTTACTCTGCAGAACAACTTTATCAAAAAAGAAATCAATAAAAATGTATTATATATATAAAAATGACAATGAAATATGCAGTATCCCTTAATACAAATATTACTTATCCTAATAAATAAATTAACCAACTTTCCTTTGCAAAATCTTAACTCAAATGGTATAAACAGATTAAGAACTTAAACAGATTAAAAAATATCATGCAAAACTTTTTTACAATTAAAATTATATATAATTAATATATAATATTACAATGAAATAAGCAATATCCCTTGATACAAATGTTAATTATCCTAATAAAGTAATTAAACAATTTACCGTTGCAAAAAGAAACAACTTTTTAATTTCTTAAACTTTTCAGTCTCTTAAAAACAGTAACATAAGAAATACGATGAAAAATTGTTGCCAAACCGAAATTTTTAAAAGAATGAAACTATTCAAAATGATGCAATTTCATCAAAAATCTATCAACAACAATAAGAAAGGAAAATTGTTGCCAAAACTACATTTTAAAATATCTGAGATGTGAGAAGTGTATTTGGAAGCTTCATTTCAAAAATTAAAAAAAAATACAAAATATTATTTTTTTCCAAAATTCTTTTTTTAAAAGGAGTCGAAAGGATTAAAGTTCAATGTATTCAAAAATCAAAGGAAAATAAACAGCACATTTTTTAAAATAAGTTTTTTTTTTAAATTCCGCTGAAAAGGTGTTAAGCTCACCTTCCTAAATCAATTCGTATTTAATGGATTTATTGAAATACGAAATTTATTTTAAGTTCGTAAAATAGCTAAGTGTCTACGCTTCACGACGATGTAAAAATGAAATGTATAGAGTGAAATCTCGCTTTCCTGTAGCCCATTATGTCTCAAAATGACGCGATTTGGTCACAAAACATAAAATAAAAAAAATTCTAATTCGAATTTCGAAAAAATCGCTTCGAGGTGCACTGGCTCTTGTGTAGATACACCTATGTACCAAATTTCGTGGCCCTGGGTCTATTAGCTTACTCGCAACACAAACGAAAGACAAACACACACACTTTGTTTTATTATATGTAGAGATAATATGACGAGAAGGAAGAAGCATGGACAAACTTTCTAAACATATATGTTAGGTTAAATGGATTTAATTCTGGATGTAACTATGAAGTGCCCTATATAAGATGCAATGGGTCCCCCCCCATACATATTAAATGCGGTTACAATGCGATAAATACTAACACATACACCCCCCCCCGAAATGATCAAATGTGTTATAAGGCATTTCTCTCGCCTTCTTCGCATGCCTTCGTGGTGTAGTGGTCAGCACGCTCGGCGCGTAACCGAGAGGTCCGTGGTTCGATTCCCGGCGAAGGCGTTGCTCATTTTTCACAACTCCTGCTCTGAAATAAATACCTAATGTCTCTACACTGGGGCCCGAACTAAAAAGGTGGGGGATAATGATTCTCCACCACCGGGATTTGTCGATTGGGTCCGCAAAACCCCAGTCGCCCTTTAAAAGAGGGAGTATACGTAGTGTATCGAAAACTTAATCCTAATCGGACTTAAAGCTGGCGCAGTGCCAAGCGCGCGAAATTATTTGAAGAACCATAACTAAGACGGGAATGCGAGTACTGGTAGTGATACGTGTGTAAGCGTGGATGATATTTTTTGTATATAATAAAGTAGCATGTTGTTTAATAGTGTGTCTTGTGAAATAATTACGCACATCTGGCTACGATGGATGTCGGATTCTTGTAAAATAATAAAAGTGCCTTCGCGACATGTTCTAATGCTATCGGAATACACTTGGATAGGGGAATTGCCCGAAGACTGCTCAAGGTAAAGGTTTTATAATCCTTTTTCTTTCGGAGGATTCTCCATGGAGCAGCTCGCAACTGAGTTAATAGAGCAGAATAAAGCTCTACTAGAGAGACTTACTTTCAGCTAGTACTCCACAAATGGACAATTTGCAACTTTCGGTTCAGTTCGAAAAATATAATGAACACGAAGAACAGTTTGATTCATTTTTAGAGAGATTCGAATGTTATTTAGATATGCAAAACTTTTCACAGGACAAGCGTAGGAAAGTATTGATTTCCAGTTTGTCCGGGAAAATGCACTCTTAAAAAACTTGCTGGCTCCTGATAATCCTACTGATAAAGATTATGATGTGTTAAAAACCACACTGAGAAATCATTTAAATCTTAAGCCACTTATATTTCCTAGCAGACATGTACTTTTAAATCGAAAGCAGCAACGAGGGGGAAACAATCAGTGTGTATATGGCAGAGTTAAGGTCACTTGCCATACCGTGTGCTTACGACTAGATGTTAAATGCGATGTTGCGGAAGTGGGCTAAGAGATAGGGCTATTCTGGATAAAATTTTTGAGCAGGATAATATCAGTTTAGATGACACTTTAAAAATAGCTTTGGCAATGGAAAAAGCGTTAAAGGTGCAAACGAGATAATTGGGAAACCAGTGGAAATTAAGGAATTTAGTGCCAGGAATACAGGTAAATCTAAGTCAGTCGCTCCAAAACAAAAGTTTGAAAAACAAAACTTCGCAGCTAAGACTGGTAAAGACAAGATGTGTTCGCGATGTACGGGGACTGACCATGATAAAAATTCTTGTAAATTTAAGACAAGTACTGCAGATTTTGTAAGAAAATCGGGCACATTGAAAGGGCATGCTACAAGCTAAAAACGCTAAAAGAATGAAAGCAAAACAAAAACAATTAGATGTAGGAAATGAAAACACAGTTCCTATAAACAGCATACATTACAGTGAGGTGAAAAATAGGAAACCGCCCATAATGGTCCAAATGAATATAGAAGGAAAACCGGTAGCTATGGAACTGGATACAGGAGGTGCAGTATCGGTAATGAGTTTAAGAAATTTTCGGCGAATTTCGAAAGAGAAAATTCAAAATAAAAGTCTGGTATTTAAAACGTATAATGGAGAAAAACTTACACCTTTAGGGTTTACTACAGTTAAGGTAGAATATAAGGGTCAAAATAAAACTTAAACCTTTACATTGTTAAAGAAAACCTTCATACAATATTTGGTCGAGAATGGCTTTCAGAGATAAATTTAGATTGGACCTCAATAAAGTCAATCTGTCTCTCAAAAGAGTAGTTTAAATAAATTATTGGAACACTATAAAGACATTTTTGACGAAAATTTAGGAGAGATAAAAAATTATGACGTTCAACTTGAATTGAAGCCAAATGTTTCACCAAAATTTTGTAGAGCTAGGCAAGTACCATTTGCGTTAAAAGGCCGGATAGATGAAGAAATTGATCGCTTGGAAAAAGAGGGTATAATCTAAAAGGTAGAAACGCCGGAATAAGCAACTCCGGTAGTACAAGTAGTTAAGCCGGACGGCTCTATACGACTTCGTGCCTACTATTTGGTAACAGTAAACCCAAATATTGCTACACATCAACACCCTTTGCCGACCATTGAGAAATGTTTTCATGTTTGAGCTGGAGAAAGCATTTTTCAAAAATTGATTTTAAACATGCTTATTTATAAATGAAAGTAAACCCTGAGACTCAAAAATTGCTAACAATAAACACACAGAAGGGATTATATAAGTGTAAGAGATTAATGTTCGGGTTAAATGCAGCGCCGGCAATCTGGCTACGTTACATAGATGGACTATTCCAAGGAATGGAAGGGTGTAAAGTCTTCATGGATGATGCGCGAATAACAGGGTCTGATGATGAGGCACATTTAAATACTTCAAAAAATTTCTTCCAGAAATGTAAAACACATGGACTAAAATTAAATTTAGAGAGAAAGTAAATTTTTTCAGGATGAAATACACCTTTTAGGTCATAAAATTGATGCTAATGGTCTACATAAGACTGATGAGAAAATATCAGCGATTGCAAAGGCCCCAAGACCCAGAAATGTACAGGAAATTAAAAGTTTTTTGGGAATAGTTAATTTTTATGGAAAATTTAGTGGAGTTTCAGAACCATCCAAAGATAATAGCCACCAGGTAGATGAATCTGTGTCGTCTTCCAAGCCCAAGGTTTTACCAGATGTTCCATCCACCGGACCTGCTCCTATAACCACGTTACTAAAGAAACTTGCTGTGCTGCAACCTTTGCGTCGGTCCAGTAGAATCCGACGTCCCTCAGACAGACTGCAGTTGTGAAAAGGGGGGATGTAGAGTATCGAAAACTTATCCTAATCGGACATAAAGCTGTCCCAGTGCCAAGCGCGCGAAGTTATTAGAAGAACCATAACTAAGACGGGAATGCGAGTACTGGTAGTGATACGTGTGTAAGCGGGGATGATATCTTTTGTATATAACAAAGTAGCATGTAGTTTAATAGTGTGTTTTGATAAATAATTTGTCACAAGGATACACGACAGTACATAAGGTACTTCCCCCGCCGTCTTCGCATGCCTTCGTGGTGTAGTGGTCAGCACGCTCGACTCGTAACCGAGAGGTTCGTGGTTCGATTCCCGGCGAAGGCGTTGCTCATTTTTTACAACTCCTGCCCCCAAATAAATACGTAATGTCTCTATAGTGTTTTACATTTCTTCCATTTAATTTTTTACATACGTGCATGCACAAGTATGTAAGTGTTGGGATATTTAATTACATAGTATCAAGTATTTAATTTTTACATATGCACGTGCATATAATGAATCCTCCCCTCAATCCACACAACCATTTATCACATTCTGAAAAAGGAATATTTACTTACCGGAAGCCACTATTAACATTTTCTGTCCTTTATTTAGAAAGTTTGCAAAAAAGTTGTGTCACATACGTAAAACTTCCTATACCTGAAATTAGCTATAACGTATTCTCTATAGAAGAAATATATGAAGAGATTCATTTGAGATAACGTAGTTCGCATTATACTACAAATGAAATATAAGAATTTCCCGACCATACTACATATATGTTGGTACGACGTCGCATTTTAAGCAAAAGCGTTTCAACAAAAAACTTGTTTTTCTTTGATCGAAATGCAGGCACTTTATTTGATACCTTTCTCATTCTCTAGCCTGCTGTTTTCTCTTCTAGCAATTTGTTGTATTCAAAATACTCAAGTTATCCAAAAACGATATCCGAATTCGTCTCTCGCAGATACCAAAAGAGGCATTCTTCCAATTCAGAGATGATAAGAATGTTGGAACGAAAGTTTATGTTTCGACTGATAGTAGTTATGCACACTCAACATCACTGAACCTTATGCATACATCTCTTTTTCACAAGCTCATTACGAAATGAAAGAAACTGTAATTCACCAAGCTCTGAACCCCAACCAGAAGAGAGAAAATGAAACTTACGCAAGTTATCCGCTAGGAAAACCGATTTAAGTTCCATCAAGGACGTACAGCGTAGCTACCCTTCCCTTAGCTTAGCTCCAATACTAAGTTAACACAGCAAATCACAAGGCATGTAGAACAAGCGCGAAGTAATGCTTCAGCATTAATAACAAACAGCTAACTTTTATTACACCTTTAACTTTTTCGCATCTTATTTCATTGTAACTAATCTGAGTAATTTTGTTGTCAGTAATTTTAATTTCCTGAAAAGCAAGACAAAAATGACAGAGCCAAAATAAAAATTTAAATCCTTAAGAAATAAATTAAAGTTATTTAACCTACAAGCCGGCAAAAATGATTTAAAATTAATAATATGGATTATAATTATTGAATGACATTTTAAGTGAATCCATGCTTTATAAAAATAATACGTAAAAGAACTATAACTAAAACAGGTTGCAATAAATGAAACCGTAAAACGACGTAAAGCTTAGATAATACTATACGAGATGATGACACCAAGTATAAAATAAACATTATTAATCTAAATGGCAAAAATCAACACACATGCAGAAGCAAACGGATATCGTAAATAGGATGAATGGAATCTGGGAGATTTCCAAGAGAAGGTCTTGACTGACTGCCAAAAAATCAGGCTTCCAATATAATAGAAATAAAAATTTAAGGTCTTTCCGATGAATAAAATGAGACTTTCACTGCTTTATCGAAATAAATGATACATAATCGATTATTTAAGCCTGCATCTAAGCAATCACTGTAAATTACCGAAATCTCTTAAAATTACCCAGGAAAACAAAAGAAAATGCATAATAATAATAATAATTTATTACTTATATTCTTTCAATAGATTCCCGCCTTAATACTAATGATAAAAGATACTTCAACCTCTTTCCTTATTTAAGAGACTTCTAAAACACTATACTATCGTACACAATTAAAATTCCTAATAACCAGTTTCAAACGCAGAATGTCGCCATTGCATTCCTAGTAGTAACGTCGTACTTAATATTTCTATCAGTAATACAATAGTTTAAAACAAATATATCTAAAATTTCAATTTGTTAAAATATTTTCTGTGATAATTTTCCCTAGATGGACACTACGAAATTTTAATGCTTTTATATGAACGCCTAAAGAAAGAACGGATAATTTAGTAATTTATCTGAAAGAAAAACCTCCGAATAAATGTCTAGCACATGTTTACTTAAACATCAAAGCAGGCTGCCATAATCTTGGGTCTAGGTTGGAATAACGGAAAATGACCTGAATGTTAGTTCCTTTGCGGCAGGAAAGCACTTGAACAATACACAGACGAAAATCCTTTCAAGAGGAAAGGTGGCAAAATTACCCAAACTTATATGCCACCTATATAGTGCCAATGACAGGTGCAACCTTTGTCTATTAATCACTATAAAATTCAGACTTGATCTGATATTACTGTCAGACAAATGACATTAGACAGAACAACAACAAATATTTAAAACATGAAAATTACTCATAGAAAATATCTGGGTAACAACAGTACTTGAACTTTAGTTGATTTACCGATTGTCAAAAGATTCGAATGAAAAGTGAAACAACGCATTTACAGTGAGAAATATTTAAACCGAATCAACGTAAAATTGTGTTTTGAGACTAATAGTCTTTTGGGCTAATAAATAAATGGATAATAAAAAGTACTGAATTTAGTTCTTCAGTGTAATTGTAAACTTCATTTGCATGAATTTTTAAAATATTTCACGGCAGTACAAGTAATGCTGTATTTATTTAGTAATAGAACTACAACAGACATTTTACACGAACGTACAGCAATGGAAGCAGAGTTATAATTCACAACTCTCATCTAGAAACAGGAGAAAAAATAATATAGCGAATAAACAGCGGAAACATTAGCACCACACAAAAGAAAATTAGCATTTTAGTGAAGAAAATTACTGAATTAGCAAGAATCTGAGGATTAATTAATCTTATACTATCTAATATATAGTCTTATATAAGTAGAAATCGATGATAAACTGCATTTGCTTCACCATTAAAGGTAAAACGGATAACTAATTGCAGAGAATTTAGCTCCAGAACGAAAAATTCTCAATAATTATCACCTCTCACGTTTCTCTAAGTACACTATTAATTTTTCCTAGTATCTCAATAAATACTAAATTTCTAGCTAACATCTCTCATATACCTACACTGCGGGGGAAAAAAAAAGAACAGTTCTATATCTTCCATTCTACTGGGCCGATTGACGAAATCCAAATTGTATTTTTCATGTTTCGAAAGCGCGACTTAGGATATATATTATTTCATATATAGCATTATTTTAACATAGGTATTTTGACACGAAACGGAGCTTTTTCTGAAATAACATACCAATTTTTTTCCAGATTTCGATTCTGAGACTCAAACTGTGCCTAATTATTAAATTTTGTAAAATTTTGTGTGAAATTTGTGGAGAAATTCAAAAATTTAATTTGGCGAATTTTTCTCAGTTTGCACCAAGAATAATAATTCACTTGGCGAACTTCTTAACACGTGGCAACCTATTTTTCTATCCCTTCCATTGTAATGGAGCGGAAAAAAAGTCAGATCTTTCCCACCTTTTTCATTGTGCATAAGCGGAAAAAAAAAATCACACCGTTCTTTTTTCAAATAATTTCCGCAAAGTGCGTAAATCATATTAGATGTTATTATCGCTTTCAACAAATACGCCAAATTTCAAAACGCGCCAATATATAAACACACGTATATTTTCAAAAATTTTGAATAAAAAGCACTAATTTTTTGTAGGTATACTTAGGAATACATCTACTCTGAGTTGATGGTAAACATTTTATAAATCACAATTCAAAATTTTTTTCAAAAAATTTATAAATATTGTTTAAAAATATAAATTTTGAAAATAAATCATTAAAAATGGGTGAATTTTCTTTGAAGTGAACCTAAATTTCGAACTGTTAAAGAAGAATTTAAGTAAGTGTAATAAAACAAGAGATACTAATAAATATATGCCAAATTAAATTAACGCTGAGGAGTTAAAATTTTGAGAACTAATTTTTTAGAAACTACACGTGCGATTTTTACAAAACTTGGCAGTTTGGCATAATTTGAGTCGTAGAATCGAAATATGAAAAAAAATTGGCATAATTTGAGTCGTAGAATCAAAATATGGAAAAAAATTGTCATGTCATTTCAGAAAAATTCCGATTTCGTGTCAAAATACCTATATTAGAACAATGCTATATATAAATCTACATAGCCTAAGTCGGCTTTCGAGACATGGAAAACGCAATTTGAATTTCGTCAATCGGGCCAGTAGAACGGATGATATAGAACTGTAGCCCCTTTTTTTTGTTCAGTGTAGATTATTGACTTTATTATAGTAGCTTACTACATATATTATAATTCTAGCAACTAATTTCCTACTCAGAACATCTCTCAGATTCAGATCTCCCAGAAGGTATAACATAATACTTAAATATGAGGGCAGGTAAATTTCAATGCTGTAGCGGATTCTACATTTTCACACTTGATAGACTGCTGAAATAACATATTTTCACATCTTTGTAGCGCAATAATTTATTGTCAGTTAGCATCAAAACTTTCCTATTGATCAGTATGCATATGGATGGCTCCAAAAGTTACGAAATCAGCAAAAATACCACACTTATAATTCAAAATTAATTTCCTTTTTCATGTGGATATTTCTCCTGTCATGGTATTAAAAATAAGTAAATAATATATAACAAAATAATGCTTATCTACGAATCTAGCGATAGAATTGTGAACAAAACGTACAAATATATGATTTCAATAAAATTGCTGGTTGAAGTACCTACAAATGATTTCTGCCAATTAATCATGATGGTTATTTCCTTTGGAAAATTTTCCAAAATCGAGATATATTCATTTATAGATAAATTTTGCTTTCCATTACAACAAATGTCATATTTCTAACCCGAACAGTTTACAAAAAATACTTGTACACAACTGTTTTTTAAATTAAAAAAAATTACTTAAACAGCTTCAAAGTAACATCAGCTGAAATAGATACTATAAATTGATCATCTCATCCTTTGAATAACTTAAATGTCTAAACATCTTGACAGCCAGAACAGCTCGTCATGGGTCTGGAAGTTTGGCAAATAAGACGCTTATCACATGACACACTTGTTTCTGAACAAAGAGAAACTTCCTTTTTCTGACACCTTTTATTCAATATGCGACATAACACCGATGTCGAAACATACTTTCATGTTAGAAGACTATCTACACGGTCCGAGATTATGTTACTTTTTAGGCCTTTCTCCCGCCTTCTTAGCATGCCTTCGTGTTGTAGTGGTCAGCACGCTTGGCGTGCATTCGAGAAGTTTGTAGTTCCGAGTCCCGGCGAGACCAGAAAACTCTTATTTATGCATTTAAAGACAGAATCACTTATTAAAAAAACTAATCAGAGTAGATTTAATGTTAATTTAATCGACGGTTGTTCAATGCTTCTAAAGGATTTCCAGCAGTGAAATTTCCAAATCTGTTTGGATAACCTTTTAGAATATTCTCTTAGGGATAAATTTCTGTTCCGTTACAAGAAGGAAAATATCTACACACAGCTGATAACAACAGAAAGATCGTTTGGATTATATTCAAAGAATTTATAACCAAAATTTTAGAGCCATTACTTTTTCGAAACATGAGACGTGAAAAATGCGCAGTGCCCTCGTCGGGATTCGAACCCTGGACTTCTCTACTACGCGTCGAGAATGCTTTTAATTACACCACGAAGGCATGCGGAAAGGAGAAAGAAAATACCTTAGATCTAAATGAAGAATTATATTCAAGTACGATTGCTTTCAAATCCTATTAATAATTTTTTGAAAAGTTATAACGAAGTCTAAAAAAATATTATCGGTAACCATGAGTAAAATTATACAGCATTTTATAAAATTTCAAACCACATTAAAACGCCTATACAAAATTTTAAAAGAATATATTTTTTGTTCCCTTTGAAAAACGGGTAGATAAGCTTGGTAACTAATGTGTAATCCATGCATATCCATTAAAGTATATGTGATGGAAAGGATGTCTTCATGAAGGACCTTCTATAGAATATTAACTTACAAAACATCTTAAAAATGTCTACGCAGAAAACGACAATTATATTGACTACTTTTAAATTAATGACGGACATTTTTAGGAAAAAAATATAATACGAAAATTTACTTTTAAAATTAATATAGGTACGAATAAAGCCCTAAACTTTTGATAAAAATACAATGCATTAATTTAACCTCATCACATAATGAAGGCAGGATTTTCTAAAATTAGTTAATACCTTCAGATTTTCCAGATTCATATAACATTACAATAAAAATAGCACAAATTATACTCGATATTTTAAACCAAGAAAAAGTAACCCTGCCCTTTCCTTTTCGGCTGCAAAATATCTCCAAAAAAGAGAAAATGTACACACATTTTTAAGCAGGTTCCTTTTAAATTGAACTTCCATTACTTTCCACCTCCTTTTCTTGCTTGAAACACTCTAAGAAGAGGAAAAATAATCCCAGAAAGGAAGGGGAAGAAAAATCTCAAGAGATAAAACTACTTACACCATCAACAAAACAAACAAAAACTATAACCATCTCTCCCCCCAAGAGATAGTGATTACTCTGGCAGCAGGGAATGTCTATTAAGAAAACGACAAACGAAATGTCTACTTTAGTGAAAAAAAGACGTAGCCAGGAAAGGAAAATCACAGTAGCAAATGAATTCAAATGAATGGAAAAGCTCAAACTGCATTAATGGATGAGAGCAACATACCAGCGGGATGCGGTGGGATCAGCTAAGTGTCGTAAATATATGTCCGACAAATTCAAGATGCGAATCCCTTAATCATTAGTCTTCAATACGTAGAAATGCACTCTAATGAGGATATGCCAGCGTACAATGTTTGATATCAATGCAGTTTGTAGAGAATCGCTTTCGCAAAGGAGAAATGAAACTGGAATGCGTGACAGGATCAATTCAATAATGCTAATAATAAAATATGGTTTTATGCAGTAAAAAGAGTTCAGATGACAATTATTAACAACAACAGATGTCACTTTAATTTAAATATGCTGTTGATGTTTCAAATACATCACTTATTTATAGATGACTTAATGACTGAGCGGTCAGGAGGTGCCTTTACCTTCGAGCAAAGATACTGAGTGCCAACGATGACAGCATGTCTGGCCAGCTTCATCCTGATTTTGATCACAAACAGCTTAGGAAATAAAATCTTCTTACCCTTTCTCACTTTTATCAACTTGTCGATAGCATTTTCGGTTTGACAGAGTTTATGTGCCCACGAAGACATGACAAGTCAAAAATGATCATATTTTTATACGTAATAAGTAACTGGGCCCATCCGCATGATATTCAGTTTTCGCTAACTACCATACTGATCTAGAAGTTTAATTTAAACACAAAACTTTATGCGCGTTTCGCGAATGCTGTGCCATCTCATTTAATCAGCTACGAAACGAGGTATGCTGCACATTCATATTCACGGGGAGAAGGGATTGTGAAAATTGCTACGAGAAAAATTGCAGTCAGTATAATTTACATATATACTGTAATTTAACACCAGAACTTACATAAATTCCCAAAGTCAAGATTACTGTTTAGAATTTTTAAAGCTTAAAATACACAAAAACTTTTAAAATAAATATATATATATATACAGATATTTTGTTTCCTTTTTTTAAATAAAAACAACATACACTGTTGCCAACTCATAAAACTGAAACGTGTTTACTGCCAAATAACTATGTGCAACGAGAATAAGAACCAGATTTCCTCTCCTCAACGACGGTATCTTTTTCTTATGCAGACAGACCTCAAATTCAAATAACTTAACCAAACCTGTTGAATAATATTAAAACCTAACTTGGGGGATAAAAAAAGAAAGAAAGAATTAAAGTTTAAAAGCTTTAGCGTCTGCCACCGCATTTTCTTTTTTCTGGGGGGAGGGAGTAAAATAATGTAAAAGAAAAGCATAAAAACACTAAAAATGTAAAAACGTATGTTACAATTTGAATAAAATTAAATACATGCGTGCATTACATAAAAGGTTACATTCTATCTGTTAAACATCGTCATAAACATAAGAATTATTTTTAACATAAACGACGGTACACGAAGAAGCAAAAATTAGAAATTTTACTTACTGTAGGCTGTTAGAAACTTATTCTACTTAATAAAATAACAGTTATTGCAAAATACTGTTTAAAAGTGCGGTTAAAATGATACTTCCATTAATGATTTAAATTTATATACCAAATAATTAGGAATGACCGCATTCTCCTATGCATTCATGATACAAGTGACAAGCCGTCTAGGTTATAAATCGAAAAATCCGTTGCTCAAATTTCCGACGAAGAAAAAGCTAATTATTCCTGCTTCCAAAAAAATAGCCCATCTCTACACAGTGGTATGTAGTTTTACAAGAACGAAAATGTATGAACATCTTCCTTATGGTCTATTAGTCTAATGAATGACGCGAGTTTACCACGAAGTGAAGGCAACAACACTTACTCGACAAAAAAAAAAAAAAAAAAAAC